>JAAPAO010000012.1:477-143562 GCA_013115145.1 Perkinsus chesapeaki
GTGTCAACTGTGACCCTAGTAGTGATACTGGTGTCAACTGTGACCCTAGTAGTGATACTGGTGTCAACTGTGACCCTAGTAGTGATACTGGTGTCAACTGTGACTTGTAATGGCTGCTAAACTTTAACAAAACACTTGAGTATGAATGAGAATCTACAGTAGATACTCCCGTTGATATAGGACTGACGATGACTATGACAATACCAGATACAGACGTAGAACATACCATCGAAGGGCGGACAGAGCCATTCTGGTCAGGTATAGGTACCATGCTGTCTGCCTGTTGTAATGCAATAAGCAAGTTCCCAATATGTCTGCAGTTGCAATAAGTTCCCAATGGAACGAGCTCCGAAAATCACGTTGAAGCAGTCGGAATCTGCATCATATTCCTGAGCCCTCATATTGTTTATAGAGAATTATTATTGAAAATGCACATGAAAAAATCAGCTGAGTGGCTCACGCTGAGCCTGTACTTACTGAAGGCTGTGCTAGGGAGCGGACTGACAATGTCGCTGACGCAGGCACGGCCTACTTGCAGCTCGAACTGCGATAGGAAGGGGGAGCAGGGAGGTTAGTTATGCCGGTACAAGCCTCTAGGGCTTTGGTACATCCCTTTGAGTTGAGGCAATTTTGACACCCTTGATCGCTGGGCTTACCGAAAATTGCACACTTCCAAGCACAGGATCCGCCACATGAAGTCGATTGCCCAAAGCATGCAGCACAACCAGGAGAAATACCGCAACCATTCTGAACGCACGTGGAAGTGCGAGAGCCTGAACCCCAGGTCTTGTAACTGCAGTCGTAGACAAACTCGTTGAACTTGCCACTATTCTGGATAACATTGACATCACTTGGTGTACACTTGCCGTCGGCCAGGGCCATACCAAGAACGCCAATAAGGAGAATTGAGAGAGGAGAGATGGACATTTGTGACAATATTTCCCTAATAACGAATACGGATGAAATCCTTCCCTCAACCCAGGTACTGCTCTTATAAGTATGTTGCTCATTCTCGGTAATTGAGACGGTAATGCAAAGCCAAAATATGCGCGAGCCCAAAACTCTTTCGTGGCGCGGCGCAGCGCTCCGAGGGATCAGACAACCTCTACCTGGTGCCACCAGGCTGGTGGTAGTCCATGGCAAATAGGGACTGCTGGGATCGATTCCTGCAACGAGCGTGGGGGGGGAATAGTTACTCAGCATTTGTTGCTGTCGACCGTCCCAAATTTCATTCTCTCGGAATATTCAGCAAAGTAGACAAGAGAGACAGCGAACGATATTGAAGTCTCGTGTGTGAATTAATCATGATAGGTCTGAGACCTAAAGTCTCAGGTTAATTAACCACACATCAGCCTGTACAGAGACAGATAAACTAACCATTGGCCGAGTGATAACCGTTCAACAAACGGTTATGGATTCGTCGGGTTCTCGAATTCTCTCGCCTTACCGATTGCGCCCTCTCCGTCCCAGGGGGGACATCTCCCACAATGCAATACCACTTTCCAGGAGAACGAGCAAGGGAAAGCATGCCTACTTGCAACTATCCTGGAACGGCCAAGTCCTTCTTGTACCCCGGTTTACGAGCCAGAATAGAGCACAGGGTAGGGGCTGTTGAGAATCGGGAGACAATAGAGAAATGCGCCCGCCTATTTACTCCGTCTTTGGTGCGGAAGCAGCAACGGCAGAAAATGAGACTATTGCGGGTTTCCACACCACAGGATGGTTTTGATAGCCATGCGCTGGCCACGGCTACTCGAGTTAACGCCTCCCGCCGCGGAAGTTCCGCGGACCACCAAGCCTGGGTCTACGGGGTAGAATCCAAGCTGTTCATCTGCAAGCTACTAGTATAATGGGCGAAAGAGCTTGACTGAAAGAAACGACCAGCGCAGGACTATGCTGAGAATGCTGATCATGATGCAAGCTCATATATCCCCGCGATGTCTCGGGATTCCTCAACGTAACCGATCGCGCTGACACTGCCGCAGTGTCAGTGACAGTCACTGCGACTACAAAGCCAACCAGATACTGCGGTAGTGATCGGTGTGATTGGCTTTGTTTACTGTGACCGCTTAGAAGTAACTTGAGGTTCACGCTGCCCACATGTTTGCTCTACCAATGCTAGCCCAGCATCGCTGGGTACAGGGTAACTCAAAAACTAGGTGATGAAGGAGAAAATTTAGACTCATTTTCAAAGGCCGTTTCACGGAACCATTTGCTCTTTCAGCAATGATACATAGCTTCGAGCAAAGTTACTTACAAAAAGTTGAATGGTGGCTACTGGGACGTAATCATCCAAATGCTCGTCATCGAGTGTCATGAGCTCCATTCTTTCCGACACTTCTTGGAGTAGATCAAGAAAGCCTGAAGAATGTCATCATTAAGGTGCTCCTCAAGCGATGTGCTCACCCTGCTGGTCTCGGAAGTCTCCAACGTGATACTGCTGGAGGAATGTATGGAGATGGTATACAGCATCACGAGTCATGAATCTAACATGGACACATAACCTACCGATTAGAAGCGATTTGAGCTGGAGTACTTGACGCCTGGATACGCCGAGAACGTCGTGGTTTTCTCTCCCTGTGAGACCAGATGGCAGAGCCAGTCCGAGAACCGGTTATACTCATTTGATGCGAATACCTCAAAACAAAGATAAAGTGGAGATCCTCTCGTGAGGTCGAGTACATCATGGTACATATCCATAACGCAGTGCGCCTGGAGGTACTCCTTGAAGTCGTGGCTGCCGTACGTCCGAAACAAGTCATTGCAGTAACTGATCAGCGCGCGGGGGGACGTTCAACGGTTCAAGACTGGAGACGCACTCGGCGAATGATATAAGTTCTGTAGCATCAATAACACCATCACGCTTGGAATCCATCTTCCATAGTATCTGAGTCAAGCACGAGTTCCCAACATGTAAAACTCCGTATGTCCACCGCCATATGGCCAAAGTTGATAGTCACGTCCTCTGGCGCCCGAAGATTGCGTATCTCATTGAGGTAAATAAATTGCCTCTCAGACGCCTTTTTGTCGGTCGAGCAACCGTCATTGACATCCTGAGCACGTAGCTGTATAATGTCACAGTGGCGCAGCGGCTCACGTCGCCAGGGTCAGTGGTGAGTGTCACCGATGATAAGGGATTAGATTCTGCTTTAACTCGTTCGAATTCTCCCAAGATGTACCTAGCACTCATAAGCGCGCCTTGCCTCCACAAGGCCTCACTTGCCCACTGGAGTGTCGGCGACGCTACTGCCGTTGGCCCCCATTAACCTTTCGCTTACAATTGCACGTCTGTTGCTCATATGACTTCAAACGCGACAACAAGATCAATGAAAGGGAACGTTCTCGATCATCATGGTATGTTCCAACTATGAACTTTGGATCACTTCATCAGACACATTGCCCCTCACAAGCAAAACTTTTTCTAATCCATCACAGAATAGTTCCACCAGTTGCATGTACGCTAGAGATCCCTCATCTGAGAGTTCAATCTACAGCGACTCCGCTGCTCAGCGTCTCCAGCACCTTTGGGCACATCGAAGAGGTTGGTGATGATCATACCGGCCCCCGAGCTGTGGAGGACCATTTGACGGTTCACCACTTCGATCCGTGCAATGTTCTCCTGGCAAGCAGGTCTCGTGCCTGAAGACTGCAGTGCTATCAGTTGACGTGTTCGCCGTACTTTCCAGCCTGTCAGCGCTTAGTGTGTATGTGTGGTCAGCTTGTCTTTGCTTGTGTGAGTTAAGTGGAGCCTAGATGCTCCCACTAGCCTCGATTGCATTACCGAAAGATACCCACCTTCCCATTCGATCGTCGTAGAAGTGATCCTAAGGGCAAGAGTCACACAGTAGAGGCAAGACGGCAACATACCAACGAGTCTATCGATCAACGCTATTCAAGAGAACTTACTCTGCATGTTTGCTATGGCTCCAGGAGCACCACCAGCCCGGGCCTGTACAAGAACAAAGGGACATTCCTGCGGCTGCTAAGCGCTGAAGTAGACTGTACCTTATGCGAACGTCGCAGCACACTGGGAGATGCGCCAAATCCTGAGCCACGATTCAGCCAACTAGACTTAAACCGAAACCTACGGGTTCTCCCAGACTTCGGAGATACCGCCTCAATGGCTTGGTCGGAAACCTGACTCAACGATTATCCTCCATCATTCAAAGCTTCCACCATGTTGACGGTGTGCCCGGTGGATGGAAATATTTCCTCTGTGCCATCGCATTCCTCCTCATCGAGGTCAACGTCTCTCTCCGTTAAGTTTGATGGCTTCCTTATCGGACTATACTTTGGGGACCCAGCCTAGAAATCACACAGTTGGATTCCTGACAGCGATGGCCCCCGACTGTGCGTGCCGCTCTAAATTCATTTGCAAGATCTTCAAACTCAAGCTCGATATCCTCCATCACTAGCCTGCTTCTTGGATGTCGACGCTGATGTCACAACCATGCGGGAGTGTCGCGACCTCCCGCAACCCGGAGCTGACGTGCCACTTACCCCGAGTGAAGTTGATGATATATTGCTCAAGTCGGGAAGTGCCAATGACCGTCGAAGTGTGTCTCCCTAGAAGGAATGAGCCTCCTCGAGCTCTTATGCGCCGCTGAACCTTACGGCATGGGAAACTCTGACGCTAGCCTGTGACGCCCACTGTGCGCTCTCGAACTCGACCTGCTCCGAGAAGACCTCGTGAAGCCGGTTTGTCTTCCTACATTGATGACTTGAACCTCAGAGATGAAATCGTCGAGCCTGTGATGGGTAAGCCACTCTTGGATAGTTAACTTCACTGCGCCCAAATCAGCCTCGGCTTCTTGCTCAGTGAGGCTGTCTACTATATGAAATACTCTGGCCATAAAATAGTAGCATCATCTCTTCAAGCGTTGCCAACTTGCCTTATACTGCAGTCTCGCCAAATTGGGTGCTTCCGGAACAAATAGGCTAGCATAATTCCCCATCCTCCGTCGCCTATGTTCCACCACACATCAATGGTTGTCCCAGAAGCCTGCGAGGACCAAGGCGGAATCATTCTAATGTAGATGCCGACGGCTACCTGCTTTTCACATAGCGAGGAGCTTCCAAAGTTCTTGGCCAAGATGACTGTCTTCTGTAGGACGGCACAGTTGAGCATGAACTGCATAAATGTGTACCTGTAGAACATTCGGGCCTCTTCCTGTGAAGGCTCCGAACTAATCTAGGGGGTGACACGGGTGGAGTATGATTCAAGAGACCTCGTTGGAGATTCGCTCACGTCTGAATGTGATAGTACGGCGTTAAACGGGTTGAGATGTGAACTGATTCCACCCGGTATGGCCCTTGGAGGGCGGGGTCTACCGAGTCTGCTTATCAACTAGCCATAGCAAAGGCCAGCTTGCCATCACCGCATTAGGTTCGAAGGCTCCAAGGCCAGATGTCTGCAGGAGACACTGCAACCCGACGGAGCGACACCCTGGGCTGCAATGGAGGACCTGCGATTTAATGCCGGCAAGGGGGAATAAGAAGAGATGATCAGCTACTTGAGCAAAGCCATGTATACCTATCTCGTTGAGACCTTGCTGGACTATACTGCTCCAATCGGGCCTGAGAAGGCCGAAGTCGTACTCCTACTGGAGTTCGAGATCTCACGGTATTGTGTGGTCGTCCTTGATAATAGGCCCGGTCGACGGGGAGAGCTGAGATGACTCCACAATGGCACCAACGATGAACATGCCACGACCGTACTTGAGCTGATACGGAACAAAGTCCAAGTCGAATGATTGCTCACAAGCATACCTGGTTGGCAAGGTGTACCAACTGAATGTGGTGCAGCTCTATGGCAGCTCCCTCCTGTCCGGCATCAGTGTGATCTACCGTAACACCAGTAAGGACTAGGAGCTGAGACCAAGTGCCAGGAGAAAGGTCAGCTGCACTTGGCGCACTTGCGGCCTCCAGGCCCTGCTGTTCGATGTGTCACTATTCATCCATCTGAGCGTATTGCGGGCTATTCTATACCGGAGCCCTTGGAGCACGTCCCCGCCGCTGGTGTTCTGGGCATTATGGGAGGCGAGCCTGAAGTTAGGGTAGACGGCGGCCTGGGCTGAGGGCAGCTTACATGAACACGCAGCCGGCGAAGGCAAACGCGATCACGGCAGCTAGCCACGAGATTGCTATCATCAAAACGATGCATTGAACCTGTGGGATGATGAGATGATGCTAAGAGCCAATGGTCGTGGCGGAGCCAATTGACGGTGCAACTTGAAAACTATGTAGTAGGGCGCTTCTAGCTCATACACTGGTATGGAGATACATTCGCTCAAGTGCTGCCACAGGGGAAAGAATGCCTACAGCGCCAACCAGGGAAATCGTCCAGTGATAATATCGAAATGTTGGCCTCCAATCCGGATCACCAAGCAGGTGCAACAGGCAGCAACCTGAGGAGGTACGGTAGACCGATTATCAAGTGAAAGCTGACTTATATTGACACAGAGATAACACATCAGAAAGCACATTGTGAGGATGGGAGCTATGGCGTTGATCTCGCCGATAAGGATCGCGCACGTGCCTGGACAGGAGATAGTCAGAAGTGAATTCAAGGGCCCTACAAATGAAGGTAGCTAAGAGGAGAGATGGGTATGGTTCTTTGCCATCTCGCTGGCGGAAGGCATTCAGTACGGGAGCGAGCATCCCTGAACTTTGACACTAGCGGACTCTGTCAATCAGGGGATCACCGTCTGTGGCTATTGCAGTGAGAAGGCGAGTCGCAGAAGTTAATGACTGGAGGGCGGCGCCTAGGGAGCCTGAAGGGAAGCTGGCTGCAACGAAACTAAGTAGCTTGCTCACTGGCCAGCACGCCGTACACAACGACCTCCCGGACCGGCCAAGCGCTAGTGCCTGCTGGGCATGAAAATGCGCAACGGAACTCCCGTTACTTGCGAAGAAGCGATCGTGCAGGAGGAGACTTCGACTGGCTGATGAGCCAAAGAGAAAGCAGAATGCGAGGTAAATTATGGAAGTGCCTGCGAAGGCAGAGGCTCTCTGGGGAGATATGGCGCCATACAAGCCGCTGAATACTGATCTGGGCGAAAAGGGTTCCGACTGGTATGGACTTCTTGGGATCTTTTAACTCACTGCTCCGATTACTTCCCGCCATGATACCAGTGCCTGCCGAATGCTAAGTAAGCGAACAATAAATAGCTGGTTGAAGTACATGCCGGAAACCAAAGGGCAACAATGGCAAAGAAGTTCCAAGAGTTGCCGCTGTCCAGAGGGAAAGCAGTTTGAAAGGCCTCGTAGTCGGGCGAAACGTTGTCATTGTAGTGTCTAAACAGGCAATGCCAATGCTAAGTAGGCAAGCTTAACTACTTGCTTGATACACCAGTGAAGCCTTCCTCGATTACCCAGGTGTGGTTGAGAACAGTACCTTAGAAGAATGAGTGTCGTGAGTAGAACCAACTCATAGGACCACAAAGGATATAAATTGGTAATACAACCAGGAGCTATCGCTGAGGCTAGAGAAAGTATGAACGACACAAGAAGCAGTGAAGTGGTGGATTGGGGCCGACCTTGCAACTCGGGAGTGACCGCGGCAGCATTTTCGGGGTCTTCCAAATACGCTAAGTTGATCTCGCTGGTCAGACCAGTGGGGCCAATGAAGCATCCGAGGGCCATGCCTTTGAGAACAATAAATTAAGTAGGCGGTGGTCATCGAGACGTTACAGAGGATAACAAAGATGACAATGGCCAGGAAAAATGTGGCGGCTCTGAGGAGGACAGTGATGACCGGATGGAGGCCTGCTCACTTGGAGACGTATTTCAGACCGCCGCCGACCACCATGGTTGATGCTGCCAGGACGATGAGGCCCACAATTCTAACATTGGAGACAGAACCTAAAGAAGTGGTACACAGACGGAACAGCTCCATACGATAACTCACCAACATCGGCTGGCTGAGCTCGGGGTGCTGCCGTCTCGAAGGCCTCCACGGTACCTAGAGCGGGATGCTGACTGCTGTCCAGCTGTCGGTGGTCTACCGATAATATACATAGCGGCACCGATGCCATTAGCCAGAAAGAAATTGAGACCGACTGCAGAGCCAATTGCCGGGCCGAGAGACCGACTGAAAAGAAGTGCAGGCGCAGCCTTAGATTTGAGTGGCTGACGAAATCAGATAGTAGCTGCCGCCGGCCTTGACTTTGCCGTTGGTGGCCACTGCTGACAGCGAGAGACTTGTGATGAACGTACCTGCGATTGGAAAGTTCCTAAGATGGGATAAGGGTAAATCTGACAGATGCAGCCTAAGAGGACGGCGCCAAAGCTCTGCCATATGCCGGCCAATCCGACCAGCCAGGGTAGTCGCAAGAAGAGGAGCACCCCGAGAATGTTGGCCATGCATGGGAGGACCTGCTTGCTTCATACCGCTGTTGGTCCAAAGTAGCAGATCAATGGCGCCCACCACTCCTTGAATAGTTCCCTGCTTTGTCACTTGGCACTTTTCATCTGTGATGTCCTGAAGTAAGCCGTAGTGTGAATTGGTAACAATTGAGTCTCACTGGCGAAGGGTTCTCAGGTTGCTGGTTGAAGACCACAAAGCCCTTATCCTTCGTTTCCATCGGCCGTGGGTCCGTGCTAGTTGGAGGCTCCATGGGTGCAATAAAGGCTAAGATACATTCCGCACAGGAGAGGTCAGTGTGCACGATAGGATATAGGCGGCTGCTGCTGGCTGGAACCGTAGCCATGCAAATGGCCAACAGCTTTGAATCGTTCACTACTTCACTGCTAGACCAACCTATCATTCAGGTCGAGTAAAGGTAAAGTAGAATGCGCGGCGGCATGCCATGTCACTGTATCTAGCGGGCCTACTACTGTATGGCCGTTGGAGTGCATCCACACCAACTAACTACGACAGGGTATCAGTTCCTTCCATTGACAAACTCAATAGTAAAGCCAACTGTTTGTGTATCTTGCATTGCTGCCGTCGTCTCTACAGTGAGCGGCTTTAAATGTTATACTTCGACCTCTACGTTGATGACCTAGCAGCATTCATCTTAGCTTGTTGCTCTTGCATCTCCTCCACCGCCTTCGCAGCCAGCTGGACAGCCTTGGCCATGGCGCTCTCTGTCAGCTCCGATTCTGCACCGCAGTCGCCAAAGGTGGTACCAAAATCCAAAGTCGGTCTGACAAACGTAACGGCTTGCTCCAAGCTGCCTTGCCTTACTGCTCATATGTGGGAAAATAGTCCGGAAATTCGCGCAATTTTCCCCAGAGAGTCCTATCGCCCTCCATATGGTTATACCCACTACGGAGGCGCCACGCCTTAATTGCGTACAGAAGCCTTACTCGCCCCCATCAGGTATGCCTATTCGACGCCGCCGAGCAATCTGCGCCTTCAAATTCACCACCTCTGCGTGGACCAGTAGAATCTACCGCACAATACCAAGCCTTGGAGCTCTCATAGCGCTGGCACCTTCTCCGAAAGGAGCTCACAATCCAATCTCACTAACTCCTTTTGAAGGCCTGTCAGCGTGGCCTCGACGCCATCGCCTGGCGTGTTGATAATCGGCCTGAGCCGGAGATCTCCCAGGCATCCGCTACCGCCCCGCCCTACCCTCTGGGCGGCGTTCCTGGGGGCTGGGTGTCCCGGAAATTAGGATGCACCAATGCTGTCGGTGACAAACTGTAAGTGCCATTAGGACCTACTCGATAGTAAAAGCATCCAAGCCAAGCGACCCCTCCTACCCTGGACGGTGTTGTCGTGGTCTTGCCACGGCAGAAACTCCGAGTACCGCGGCCAGTGCTTCTGCGACCACAGAACATATTCGTTCGCCAGCTTCATCAGCGGCGGAGGGACCTTCTGGCGTATAAAGCCGACCTCTTGGTGCTCGTCGAGCAGCTTCCTGGCCTTCGAAATCATCTGGTCAAGTTTCTTCCGTATCTGGGCGGCAGTCTTGGGCACCGCCTTCGGGTTCAGGCCCGACATAGCCGCAGCTATGTTCTGGTAGAGCTGGTCTCGCAGAGCTGGAGAACAAGTTAATCACGTCCACTTGCGCCGATCTTACCGACGCTGCCCTCCTCCCGTGACCGCATAATCTCCCTATTCTCGATGGCCATGTCCACCAGCAGCCGCGTCTCTGCATCGGAGAAGTGCTGCCGTGTTGGGCGAACCAGCGGGTTCACAGCCGACATGCCTCTCGATCCTGCTGAGTCCACCTACTCAAATGACAGCTTCAATCGATCTCAGCTCCAATGGCCTACTCCGGTCATGGCACCAACGTTCATGGGCACCACTGAGGCCTCATCGACGTAGACAACTCCGTCCATCGGAGGTATCAGACCGGACGGGGCCGACGACATAAATTGGCATCACTAAAGCGGCTTCGGTAACATCGACTTCAACAAAATCCATCATGGTAAGAAACAGTGATGCAAGTACACAGTAGGACAATATCAATCGGTTTTTGGTGGCTCCAACGGAGGGGCCGCCGTCGGGCCATGGGCGTAGCATTTCCGGGAGTACCTAAGAACTGCTGTCATCTTCACCGTAGCTTTGCTTACTCTTTGTGCCAAGGTTTGAGCATCGCCGGGTGACTGCATAACAGCTCTGAGTGTATTCGGACGTCCACAACACCCTGCTCGCCGACGGCAGCATCTGTAATGACATTCCCACCGACAACTACACACGGTCTGCCAGGCGACCTGACGGGAATCTTTCAGCTCGGAGGGCATCAACTGACATCTACTTATACACATATCCACTATGGATGAGACGGCCCTTCCATCCGGTAACACCATCATCTCGAATGGTGTCCACTTTCAACATACCACCGCCCATAACCTCCCTCACTATCGCCGGTCGGGCTGCCTCTGCCGGTCGATTCAGCGTCACCTACAGGATGCCCTGCTACATCTTCATTAAGCCTGCTAGCTTACCCCATCGCCAGGACTGCAGGTCGAAGTGGCCTTCACGTCTGAGTTCCTCAGAGCCTCATCACACACGAAGGCAATACGACTATGGACCTTCTCATCGGCAGGGCCCGGCTTGGTCAGAGTGATCTGCCTAAGATCGCTGGTGGTGGTTTCATCGGCGGTGGGACTGTTGTAGTCCATAAGGAAGTCAGCCTCGTGCCTGAGACCCAGTACACCTCCGCGAGATGCTTCCAGCGTGAGGCTCCTACCCCACTAGCGCTGTCGGTATGAGCGGCAAGTCCGCATCGGGCACACCGTCCATCCACCGGACCATGGCACCCTCCTTAGAGTTGATCACAATGCTCCCCGACGCTCCTGCCGCCTCCGCGTTCATGGTCTTGTTCTGGAAGAAGCATCCTCCTCGACGCGCCACTGCCATCCACGGAATGCCCTACGACCAACACTGCGCCGCCCTACAAGCCGGAGCTGCCCTACCCTTCGCTGGGCAAGCTTGGCAGCTGCAGGGGCCTCGAAAGCATCGCAACCGTTGCGGGAGTCAGCAGGCACCGCTATGGGCACCGCAGTGAGGTTAAAAAACCGAGGGGGGTTGAAAATGCCCCCCGCTGCCTTGATGGGGTGTCTTCGGCCCGGAATCTCCAAGAACAGGTCCAGCTGGATCGTGGACAGCGACTCCCCTGTGCCCTCGACGACGACCTCTCGCTTGTCGTGATCGTACTGTATGCTCTCTACGGACTGCATCAGGTCGATGGACCATGCCTTATCCGGGGTTAAACCTTGCACCAGCCTCAGGTTGAACGGATGGCAGTACTCCCACACTCTCTCTCCAGAGGCGTAATGGAGGCACGTTCCAGCCAAAGGAGCCAGCAGTGTCGTCAATGCCTGGTCCGGTGGGCCTAGATAGGTCGAAGGGCAGCAGGCCACCGACTCAGTCGTCACCACAGTCGCTCCTGGCCGCAGACCAACGTCGGCGAATTTGAAGTACTTTCGAGACATGCCGTCCCCGGAACATTCGAATCCCAGATCGGCGAGCTCACTGTATGTAAGGGCGCGCTTCCTGCTCGTGCCATCTTCATCCTCCTCCAAAATCTCATACCGATTTCTCCCCGGACTTGTGCGCAAAATTGTCGCCACAGTACCATCGTCAAGCTTTTCCTTCCGACCAGGAACGCATAGAGAGCCGAAATCGAAGTCCTCCTTGCCGATAGCTTTGAGATCTCGATCGCACTGGCAATACTCTTTGACGTTCATCCCAGGAGTGTCGTACTCCCTATAGACACTACCGTTCTTGTATAGAACAGGCTTGCCGACTGGTTCGGCTCGAAGGAAGTCTACCGTTACGGATTTACCGGGGCAAAACTGAAAGGCAATAGGTCAGACAGTGCTAATGTGCTTGTTTTATAATAGGTCATGATGCCCACATTACTAATATATGCATAAGCCTATTATTTGCCATGATAGAGAGCAAGCCTACTCCGGTTTGAATGCTCCCAAGCAACTCTATACGGGAATTTGCCGAGGGCACAGAACCAAGTGAACTTTCCCAGGATCGCAGGAAGTTCATCCGGCCCATATTTACTACCTCCCCCCCGCCCTTCATCCCTGTACACCATCCAAGGGCCTGCTGACTATAGGCGGCAGCTAGGCGAGCACTAGCCGCTCGCTGGAGGGCTCCACCGCTGCTGTCAAAGTCCTCGGTCCGAGAGCATACAAACGGAGCACTGTCCTCCGACCTGAATAGGGTCGTATGGGAAAGATATTTTATAGGTTAACTGAGGGCTAGGAGAGTGAGAGCAGTTTGATATCCATGAACCGTCTGATTTGAGAGGGAGGTATCCAATACATCATCGAACTGAAAGCAGCACCGAAAGCCACCACCGGGTGGCTAAGGATCGAATCTTCATATGGTAATCAAGAGAGTTGTAACCCCTAGTGACGCCCGCTGTATTACTCTCCACCGAACCTGATCGTCACCAAATCATCCCCGCTGTCGGCTGGTAGACTGCCGCCGTATAGAACCTACGAAGTGATTTCTAGACCGCATAGAGACCGACTCTCTGAAGTACCACTCGGTTCTCCCCGATGGCTGGGTTAAGCAGACACCTGTCGGCGTCGGTATATGTTCTAGGCGCGAAGGAGCCTGCTAATGCTGCGGGTAGTATTGCTATTATGTTCATTAATAATAAGAGGCGCCGGCAAAGCATCGCCCATCAAAACCAACTTCAAACTGCTGAAGCCATCACGTTCCGATAAGGCGGCCTTACAGTTCTGAAATCGGTTTCGAAATGCTCAGCTCATTCCATAGTGGTCATCCAATTAACCTTTTCCGAATCTTACCATTATATCTCGAAGACCTCCCACTTACTAAGTTCGCTTTACAGGGATTTTTCTTGCAATTTGCAAGAAGACCACCGACGCGACGGAATTAGGTCTCGTCTTATTCGTTTTGTAAAGCTTTGGTGAATGTTCCATTCTCCCCCCGTATTTAACACCCGTATATCCCGCAAAGTTCGGGTTGATGCTACCGGTGGATCGAGGCCACTGGGAGGCTCCCTCTCCCCTAGTAAAGTCCTCGAAAAGGTCTACGGCCGTTTCGCAGGGCCCCATGGGATGTCGGGAACTCAATGGGCCAAAATGTGCTATCAGGCAGGTCTGGCTGATGCCCAAGGAGCCCCCTTGGCGTCAGTGGACGCGGATCTAGTCTTTGTTGATGTAAGATGGGTCGACGGGGGTGCGTCGAACCGGCTTAGGATTTTTCCGTGTTGCCCCTCCGAAGTAGAGCCCTAAAGTCTCCCGGCCTATTAAATACGTTCCTTACGGCTGAGAAATCGCAAGCATTCTTTTGGTAAATTAGATCGATATTTTTCCTTTCCCTGCCACCATGTGTAGGCGGTTGCGTGAACTTATTTCGACACTGTGTGGGGCTCGCCCGCGGGCAACCAAAATTACGCGACAAAATTTAAATCCAGCAAGCCGAGGAAGGAACTGTTTTTGATACTTGATGAAGTAGAGCCACGGGATCGGGCTATATGATTTCAGGGCGCCTGAATGCAGGGGGGAGCGCTACTGGCGCACACTGTCCTGGAGTGTTCCTGCTTGGAGGCCGCTGCAATTCAGGTTCAGAGGAGAGAGCTCAGTGTTAAGGGCGGCAAACTGCCTTACGAAGTCTTCGCTCAACAGGCCATACCTTCTCTGGCTCAAAAAGCCGGCCTGACTGTACATAAAATAATAGAGCGGCTCGATGCCCTACCGGATACTCTGGCAGCATCAACACGATCGAGCATCACAGCCAGTCGGATGGAGGAAAGGTAGGAACTTCAGATTCTTCTGTCGAGTGTCAGCCCATTGCTCAGTCTGATGGAGCGAAGGATGTCCGGACCGGAGCGGTTGTACTATCGGCACCTGGAAAGGCGGTCATCCAATGGCACCGAAAGAAAGAGCTTCAGGCGGAGGTCGCCTGTGGCCACTTTGAGGTCCCAGCCGAGCTCTGGATCTATAGACCTATCGCAAATTTGTGATAGAACTGATGCGGACGTTAGGGGCACGAAGAAACAGCAGAAGCAATACGCCGGGGGGATGACCACCCACGCGGCGCGAGTGTCAGATAGGCTGTCGCAGTCCACGAGGAGCCTGAGGTCGCTCGATCGGCAAATGAGCTCGACGTCGGTGGCTAGCTTCCAGAGCGAGGGGGATCTGGTCGGGCCGGAAAGATTCTTTTACGATAAGAAAACGTATACCGGCACGGCTCGGCGGAGCATCGGCAGCGTGAAGAGATATAACTCCGTGGGAGTGCTGGCGAAACGAAATTCACTGGACGGTATCGCGGAGGCTACCGACGAGGAGGAGCTGCGGGCGATGTTGACCGGTAGAGACAAGCCTCAATTGAGCCCTAATAAGGCAGGCAACGGCAGGCCACCGCAGAGAGCCATGCTGTCTAACGCTTCGTCTGTGACTGTGCTACCACCCGCCACTAGGATGGAGCCACCGACACAGCCGGGACGAATAATCATGGCTGCGCCGTCGAGGGCTACCTTAGTCGCGCCCACTCCTTTCGTTCCCTATTCTGTCCCAACTCAGCCCTCCTATGGTTCCTTCACGCCATTCCAGCCCACCCTCCCCTTCGGTCAACCTATGCCTGTACTCCAGCAGCAGCGTCGCCTATCTGGCAGCTACTCGGCAGCAGCTCCTCTACATTTCGCTCCGCCTTCTGGGCTCGCCTCGGGCATGCCCATGTTCGCCCTATCGTCACCGTTAGGGTTCCAGCCTCCCTCTCGAGTGTGATGTTACTTGATCAGTGCGGTAGTACCATTAGCTGTGAAATACCATGCCCCTGTGGTGCATCTTGCTGCTGTTATAATCAACTTCATCTTGAGTTGTCAGAATAGTGCCGCCACGGGTGCTGGGGTGCCTCTTTACTCTTTTAATCGCCCAGCGATATCGACTCCGTGGCTCGGTCTTCCGAGCCAGATTACAATCTCAGAATAGCTTTGCCGGCTCTTCAGAGGTCAGGAAGCTTCCGTCGGTGGTGCCCCTTGCAAACGTGGCCGGAATTTTTTTTCGAAAATTTTACATTTTTATCGTAGTGTTCTACTGTAGGGTATATCGGACCTACTTTTTGCCCGTATTGCCGTATTGTAGCTGCTGCCCCTTGCCGACATGGACTAACAAGTGATGGACTCAACCCTTCTGGCCGCCTCTTTGGTGTCTATCATCTCTACCGCTGCAGCTCAGAGCACCCTAAACGACTGTATAGCAGACGGCTGCCCTCTGGCCACAGCTGCTGCCGTTCAGTGCATCACAGCCGGCGATATCGCCTTGCCGTCCTGCCAGTCTGCGGTGTGCGGCGGTCAAGCGGTCTCCGATTTCAACCTCCTCTGCGCTACTTTCGTTCCGAGCTGCTCCGATGTCTACTCCAACACCTACGCGGCTGAGTTCAGTTCTGTAGCAGCCGCGTGCTCGACCACTACCACATCAGTGCCCGCCACCATCGGCCCTACCAGCAGCGCATCTCCCTTGGCCAGCTGTCAAAGCGCTGGGTGCCCAGCTGATGTCGTCAGTGCTGTTGTGTGTGGTGCACGGGGAGAGGTGTACTCTGACAGCTGCCGGTCTACTATCTGTGCAAATGGTGTCTGGAGTCGGTTCCTGAACGAATGTGTTTATCAGCTCACTGCCTGCAATACCGACTATACCGTCACGTATCGCCTGGAAATGGCGGACGTCGAAGCCGTCTGCGCACTTTCCGCCCGGCCGGTGACGACCTCCACAACGACGACCCAGCCGAGGGATGTGGTGCCACCGCAGCTCGTCTCAGTGTCACCCCTTCCTGGCTCGGTGGTGACGCAACGGTCAACGCTCGTCGTAGAGTTCCAGGAGGATGTCCGGAAGGGCCCGAGGAGCATTCTGCTAGTGAGGACAGCCCCGAGTGACCAAGTCGAACTGGGCGAGGGTAGCTGGCTCCGCTTTTCTGGGCGCTATCTGTACATTACACCACCTGAATTCGGGAGGCTGGCAGAGGGAAATGACTGCTTCTCTGTGCAGATCGAGTTCGGGTCCGTGCTGGACGTGGCCGGCAATCCCTTTGGCGGCTTTGCGAGCCTCGACTTCTGGGGCCTTTGTGTTGTCGATCGTGACGGGCCTCGAGTGAAAAACGTTGAAGAGGAAGTCCTTGGTGAAGACAGCATAGGTGTTGTCATTGAGTTCGACGAGACCATTGTGGCAGCGATGACCTTGGTCGTGACACTCACTGCGCAGAGCGACGCCCGGCAGAGGTCGATACCTGCCGAAATCGGTGCTGACCAGAGCTCGCTAGTTGTCACTCTTGACGGCTTGCTTCTTGGCGAACGGTATCGCATTGATGTGCCCGACAGGCTCGTGCAAGATTCCCTGGGGAATGCCTTTTCCCGCGCGTCGTTTAATGGATACTCGCTCCAGCTGCCAGCGCCCACCACCACCCCTGTCGTCCCAACGTCTATCATCGACCCGCCAGAACCGCCTAATCCCGTCGGGATTATTCTCTGTGTTCTGGCCGGTCTGTTGGTGGCCCTAGGCGCTGGATTCTGGTGGTGGCGGTCCAAGCAGCGACAAGCCTACATAGCGCCCGCTACTACTGAGAGTGGCGAGGCTGCTGGAGCGGCTAAAGTGAACAGAAAGTGGGAGGCCAGTGCTGTGAAGGCTGGTGGAGGAGTTGGGTTCGCCAAGGGAGCTCACTTGAGGGCGGAAGACTCTAAGAGGCCCAAGTCAGCGCCGCCGCCGATTTCTGGTAGGGTTCCCTTGCGCTGGTGGGGCGGAGGTCACATGCTGCAGGTTCGGAAACGATCGACAAGAAGAAGGTGAAGGACGAGGCGACGGACATGAGCGCCATGGAGGAGCGGCGAGCCAGAGAGATAGCGTCGGAGCTGCTGAAGGAGCTGGAGAGCATCGCTGATGAGGACGGTGGTGAGAGAAAGAAGGCACACAAGAAGATGTGCTTCACATGGTAAGCTACGCGATGGTTCCTTGGTACTCGTAGTCTTCGCAGGCACCCTGATAAAAATCCCGAGGACCTGTCGGTGGCGACGGAGGTATTCCAGTGGCTTCAACGCCAGAAGGAGTGGTTCCTTGAGGGCAGCGATCAGCCGTCTCCTCGGCCGCCTAGTGAGATCTGACTGTCGCCGGGGAGGAGCCCATCAGTATCAGAGTAACATTTTGTGCACCGGTGACACTTTCATGCATGCCGCATGTAGCCTTCGGAAGGTTGTTCGACTTTACCACTAAATCTGCGTTGAATTCAAGCAAGTCTCAATCAAGAGGAGCTCTCTCAGCTGCCTCCGCGTTCCGGCTCTGCATGCACCAGCATCAGCATCAGCAGCAGCCATCTGGCAGGTCCAACTACTCTCGTGGTGCCACGCCTGGTGGTGGAGGCCGCCGTGGTGGCGGTGGAAAAGGCCAGCAGCGCCCCTACAACGGACATTACCAGCGTCCTGTGCTCCCTATCCCTCAAGTAGAGCCCTGTGGCACCTTCGCTCACTCCTTCGCTCTCCGTTCCAGGCCGGCACCTACTCGGACGGTTTCTTGAAGCCCTCCTCTGCAGCAGATGGCCTGCTGCCTTCCCCAGCTGGCCCACCGCCGCCAGCGCAGCAGCGTACACCTCACAAGAAGACTCTGCCTCCACCGACGTGTTTGTTAACGCCCGAGGAGCAGGCCATGTGGGCCAGTGCACCGTAGGCTAGGTCCGGTCAGCTCTCTCCTCACCGACAACGACTCTATTAGTTCACCACTACTCGACCAATGATACGACTTATCATCGTATAGCAATTTCGTATATTGCTTCATCGTAAACACCATCGAAGATCTCCAACTGCACTCAATGCTGTCGCACAGACCCTGCCGCTGATGAGTCCACTCGGCCGCGGAGATTCACTGACAAAATGTCACCACTCCGCATCGCCCCTCCCTTCGCTAGTGATGGCCTTCGTAGTTTATGGGCGGGAAATTGCCAAGTGATCTTGAATGTGAATAATATGGTGCTTAGAGCTGATGGTCCGGCTTTAGCTGGACCCCTAGGTGCCATTGGTTCAATGACACTTATTTATATAAAAATATGTATAATCTCACTGGCATTGAAATTATAGATGTCGTTATACTAGTTGATAGTATTAATTATTAGTAAATATATTGGTTAATGTGTATGTTACTATGTCTATATGTCATAGTATATATTATACATGTATAATGCAACGATATCGCCGTCGTTGTTAGATACGCCTGCCCGGCTTGCCGAAGCCCCTTTATGAAGTGGTCTCAGTGCGACACTCACATCCTTTCATCACCCACGTGCCAGGCTGGGCTCGCCAACGAAGATCTGAAAGGGTGATGACCAATTGCCGTTTCCTTCGAGGCGACACTGTTGTGACTAGGCAGTGCGAGGCCTTCGCAGCCGCCCATGCAGGATCCCTCCGGCCCCCACCAGCTCCACCTGTACCGAGGCCTCCTCGGAAGGGGTCGGCCTCGGGAAGGAGCGCTACAGGGAGGGGGAGAGAGGGCAGACAGAGAGTCGAAACCGAAAGGGAAATCCAGGTAGGTGATCTGGTCCGATGCATGTTGGGAAGTATATAGTACAATATACAGGTGAAATAGAAAATGCATACTCTTATTATTCAAAGAACATCTGTGCTCCGTTTCTCAACAGTGGTGGGAGTTGGGACGCGGCTTCGCCCGTCAGCTCTTTGGTCACAGGAGCGACATTGTTATCCGACAAAGATATTTTCGTGAGAACTCGATGATGTACTGTGGCGAGCCTAAAATATGAGCCTTATTATGCCAGGGACTCCCTGGAAACGGATGGACTATACCTACCCACATGCACCCTTCTTATTCAGGCTATTAAGGATGAGTACGAGAAAGCTATCTTTGGCGGCCGTCGTGGTTCCATGTCTACCGTCAACGGGCTCACCCCGAGCAGCGCCGCCACTGCATTCAGTGCTGATACTGTCACAGCAGCCCCCACCCGTGACCATCATGCAGCCAGCGGTGCCTCGGGACCGATGGACTACCACGATCTGATGGGTGGCGCGGACTATGCGTCCTCCGGGTAGGCCGAGCTCTTGTGGGCCCGTGGGACTTCCGAAGAGCCTCAGGTTCGGGCGGGTGTGTCTGATCTGTCAGATGGGGGAGTCCAGCTGCGCCCTGGCTCCATGCGGTCACATGCTTGCCTGCTACAGTTGTAGATGCCGCCGTGTCCTTGCCTGGCTGATCTCCTCCTGTCAGGCACCTTGGCCTTGCAGCTGAGGGATTGTCCCTGCTGCGGAGCTCACATACACCAATTGATTCAAGTCTGCCCGGTTGACATCAGGCAAGGCGTTTCATCGACCGCTGTGAAGAGGGTCGGCGTCAGGCACTACCACCTGAACATATTTAACGGGAACGGCCTACAAATGAACACCGCTGGAGGGGCGGTTACTATCCCTCGATCCCAAGTCGGTAGCGCTTCACCGGCCTGCCCGACCTTTGACTTTAGGATTTCACACCAACTGCCGCGGCTAGCTCAGCCGGCGGGTGGATGCCGAACACATAGATGCTCTTTTCTGATTTCGCTAACGGGGATTTCAGATGCAGTCTTTAATTAATAACCAGCTGTTGTTTCATCACCGTAGTAGCAGTCTAGTGAAGTGACATTGGTTCCTTTTGGGAGCTATCTCTGTTTCGGAAGCACCGCCAGGCTGATGCTCCTTTAGTGTCCATTACCGTTGTCGTTTCGAAGCTGTACCATTCTCCTCTTAAACGAAGCTGCTATCATCGATATTACTTTTATATATTGTTTTCTCCTATTTTGTGTTTCGCTGCTAAAACGTTCGTGTCCCGCGGTCGGGGCCCGACAGAGGCACTCCCCAGGGTGCCCTCACAACATGATCTGTCGTGCTGCACAGCATGGTCCTGAGGCTCGTTCTGTGGCTCAATAAGGTGTTGAGTTGAGTACCCGTTTCTGCAATCACTATTCACGGCGTAGTGAGTGGTTCGTTCGGGTAGCTGTGGGTCTGCAATAACGAGTCCTCCTCGAGCACCCACTTCAAGTAGTCCGCTTGCTTCACCCGATGGACTCAGCCCTCCAATACGACCTGGAGGGGGTTGTCTCGGATGTGATTTGCGAAGACTCAGATGATGGAAGTGCCGCTGAATTCGAGGCCCAGCTGGAGAATGCAGTCGCTAGTGATCGCCGAGGTCCCAGCCGCAGCCACTGACCTGGTCAACTCAGGTCGCGAGCGTATACAGCGAAGAAATCGCGCAAGAGGGCGACCCTCGACCGCAGGCTTGAGCGGAGGGGCGAGCAGCTGGAGCGGTGGCAGCCGGTAACTTGCCTCCCGGAGGCTGCTTTTGTTGATCGATTTTTCTCAGCCCCACCACTGCGGCCGTCTGTGCTGACAGCCCACAAAAACAACAACGGCAATCTCATGGCACTACCACGCATGGTGGTACGAGAGCTAGCCGATCAGCCAGCGCGAAGGCGTTTGAGGATGTTCTTGGCTACTATGTAAGTCTTGTAGGGCAGGTGGGTGACTAGTAGAAGTGATAGTAACGGAGGGTATGAATGGACCGCTAGGAGGAAGATATGAAAGGGGTATCCAATGGAGGTGTTATCTTTCGATCTCTCAACTGAAGGCGTATCTTTCTATCGCCTTCGTCTATGTTGTAATAGCTGCATCCTCCGACAGCATAAACTAATACCTCTCTGAACTGCAGTAAATTTCTCTCCAAGAGGTTTACTCGCCCACTGTGAGCAGAGGGGCACAATCCCTCCAGGCTAGGCCTTGAGTGTCATGGAAGCGCTTGAATTTATTGCTTCCTGTAGAACTCTGCAAAGCGGCGCTCACGGGATCTAGGACGGTCGGGTCCTCCGGGTCTCATACGATCTCGTCCAGCCAGCGCGGTCTGCCTGAGAGGTGGGTGATGCACCGTCGAGCAGCTTGCCAATTTCCATCCTATGTAGCTGGCTCGGCCAAGAGCCTTCGCCGGCCAGTGAGCGCATCTTCGAGAGTGCATGGTGGAGTCAACTCGCGCAGTGTCTCGGCCGTAAACAGCGTGACTAGGTTGGTTGACGGGAGCGCAGAGATGGCCGGAAGTGCAACGAGAGCACCTCCTCAGCAATCGCGCAGGTTGAATGGCCCCGTGGCCTCTTGTGTACCACTCTCCTTGCCGTAGACCTAAGTCAGCTGTGGAACACATGAAAATGCACGACAGAAAACACCGGCAAAGTGAAGAGAAGCTGTCCGCGCTTGTAGGCATGTGACGTGCTGGCCTGACGGGGCTCACTGTTGGGACGGTTTAGATAGAGCAAGCTAGCCACGAAGAAGAATTCGCTCTACTGCGGAAGATGGCTGAGCTGAATCGAGCAGTGGAGGCTGATAGGCAGGCGGGCGATGCGATCGTGTACAAAATGCTGAACGGCAATAAGAAGGTCCGGCGCGAGAGTTTCGGAAATGGAGGGTCACTTTGCAGGAGGAGAAGATTGGCTGCTTCGTCGGCGCCGAACTTGTCGGCAAAATTTCAGAGGATGCATTCAAACGGAAGTAACCTAGCTGAGCAAACGCCACCCAAGCGACCTCGGAAATATCTTTGTGGAGCTAGTTGCCGGGTACCCAAGTACTTAGCCCAGGGACTATCCCCGGGGGTTCCAAGACCAGATGCGACGGAATCATTTGTTGTCATCGTATATAATAACTTTATTGTCGCTCTGAAACCCATCTTACTCGTTTATTTTGGAAGTCGGAACGCGCTGTAGATACAAGCACATTATGAGGTCACGAGATGGCAGTGGGCCACCGCCGCCAGCAGCATCAGCAACAAGTAGTGGAGCCGGTGGTGAGATTTAGTAGGGGAAATTGGTATAACGCTGGAAGGCTTCAGGGCACAAGCAGAGCGTCTTGCGCTCACAAACGTCACCCGAAGAGCAGAAGCGACGTCAAAGCGAGATCCGGCGGGTCTTGGCTCATACCATGCGGTTGACTGGGAAGTTGCGTGAGCAGCTTGACGTGAGTTTGGGAATCTTCGAGGCTGCTATCAGCGCTGCTTTGATACTTAACCTCGGAGGATTTATCGACTCGAAAATGGTGGGCAAACTTTGGATCAATTCCGCAATTGAAGGGACAAGCTGATCCGTCGCTCTGGTGGGAAAGTGACATTAAAAGCTTTCTCGTATGCAAAAACCTCACCGTCGCGATCCTACCGAGATGTCTACCTTGGTTAGCTATGGTGTTAGATAGTATCTGAGGCCAACCAGCAGACCGGCAGGAAGCGGTCGGGCTCGAGATCAGACATGGTTGGCTTTGCACCCTTTGTTGTCGAATAAGGCCGCTTCGTCCCTTCCACCCTAAGCCGAGTTCCTGACCGTGATGTGAGGCCTTTTGGGACTTGCGCTGCCATGGGACTGACCTCATCCTCGCTCTATGCCATCCAGCGCCTTCTGCACACCTCATCAGCGATTCCCGCTGCAATCACCGGTTGGAGCCAAACTCGGGTTTTGAAGTTCGTCAGAGCGGTAAAGAACCCGACCAATGGAAGTTTTCACGCCACCAAGTGGGAAGTGAGTGTGGATGGTTCTACACTGGGATGACCGGGTGTCCGGTGTAGTTGCTGGAAGTTCTCGGCACTGACAACTTGGTGGCGGGTGAGCAAATGTTTTCACTTGTGAAGGGCTCTGATGAAGACCTAACTGTGTCTATGCTCGAGCTCGCTTCCCTTTGCATTCTGGCCAACCGGAACATAAGCGAAATGTCCAAGTAGGAGCTATACGGTGATGTATTTCGGTGACGAGTAGAGACAGGTTGAGATTTTTGCTGGACCTCTTCGATTGGGATTCTGACCAGAAATTCACCGAAGTTCATCTGGTACAAACCTCAGCCAGTCGCTCCTCCGAGTAACGCCAGCCGTCAGGTTATGGTCGCTCAAACGGTCCTCTCCGCGCTAACGAAGAGCATCCAAGCAACTGTCCAAGCTGTTGGCGGACACCCCAAGGTCGGGGTCACCTGGCTTGAAGCTGGGTAATGTCATTGAGCAGGTCTCACCTGTGGAGATGGCGAACTTCGGTCGACTCCAAGACACCTGTCGACGGCTTTTCAGCGATAATATCGGGAAGTCCCCGGGAGTGCTCACACGCGAGGAGCTTATCGCGTACATGATGGATCCCTCCGGCAGCCTGCACTGTGTAGGTGGCCCTCCCTGAAGTTGAAGACGAATTACTTTGCCTGGCAAGGTTGTCAGAATGCTGTCAGCTCCGAGTGGAAGTGAAGAGGATGTTTCAGAGCCAGACGACAAAGCCTGCCAGGAAGAGGGTCATGAACTCGATGTTTCGAAAACGAGCTCTGAGTTCGTAGACAATAACGAGTCAGCAGCTATCTGGGGGGTGGGCACAGGATACTCCCTTCAGAAAGGAGTGTCAGTGTTGGCTGCAGACACCAGAGACAGAGGCCTCAAGGAAAGTTAGCTTCTTTGGGAAGTGGCTGATAAGGAAAAAGAACGAAGTAGAGGCTGCGGGACGGTATCGCCAACCTCGTGTTGGGAGTTCCTACTGTATTGATCAGACATGGCAGAACACCGAGGACGAGCCGCGGCGGCGAGACCATCGTAAAGCAGTGGCTCCGATATTGTTTGGACTCTGTCGGTTCTGCCTCGTCATCTTCGATAGCGTCCCATGGCATTTTCCAGAGCCCTGCTTCGACTTCCTTAGCTGCTCTACGAGTGAGTCTCCAGTGGCTCGCACTTAGGGGGGCCGGTGCACTCAGGTGCGACTCCACCTTGCATGGCTTTCTTGTTCTGCCCGAGTGTCCTCTTTGAGAAGCTTCAGGGCTAAGCACATTCTTGGCGCTGGCAACATTTGCCTTCCAGGAAGCATGTTGGTAGAGCTCTCACATCGCAGTTCCCTCCACCATCATCTCCAGACGTGCATAGGAGAACTTCGGTTCGTCGAGGCAAAACTAGCAGCCGCAAGTACCGATGAAATCCCTGCCTCGATCCTCGAGGAGGCTCTGGACGCTTGCTTAAGGGTGAGTCGCCGCGGTGCGCGGGGATGGCTCAGTGGTTCACTGTGATGATCTCAGTGAATGACTTCTGTAGGAAGCGACGGATCTATGGCGACACCTGGCGAAGAGCTGTCGTGAGGTACCGAAAGGAACACAAAATATGTCCCTTTTCTTGGACGGGGTCGTTGAAGGTTGCAAAGTAGGCGTCGATAGTACCGAAATTTCTTCACGTGCCTTGTAGGCTATAATTGCGGGGTCATCAAGTAGTTGTATCGAGAACTCTACGGTAGCGAGATGCTACGGACTCTAGCAGCCCAGCGCTCCAGGTCGAGGAGGTATCTCGCTTGATACTTGACAAGGCCGTGCTTCGTAATGCTGCTATCAAAATGGAGCTCAAGCAGCCGGTTGGTGCATGGCGAAGTCCCGGTGCTGATACTGAAGGAAAAGCTCATGGCCTGGAGCTTGCTATTACTAGGCTCGGCGCCCTATTAGGTCGCATGACTAGCACCACGACTGTGAAGGAAGCCAAAAAGTGAGGGTCTAGTTGGGAGGCGGGGGCCTGGTCAGCCATATTTTATTCCTGGACTTACTGGCGTGTCCTCATCAAACTCGCGCTACACAATAAGCTTTGAATCATTTCTGGTGAATAACCATTTCACATTTCCTTGCGCTGTTTCTAATACGTAGCAGGGATGCGTGGAGTCGATAGATTCCTATTGCCTGCTGGTTCGTATCTTCTCCACAAGCTCGCCTGTAGTGGCTCCATCTCAGACTGGTTTCAACGGAGATCGAGGATCTCCTACCCTTGGTTGGCGGTCCCCTCTGTAGTGTACGGCAAAATCTACTGGAAGCTTTTCTAAGAATGCGAACGGCTGAGAAAGTGATGGCCGAAGGTGCTCTGGCCGCACTGCGGTATGTTTGTGTGGTGCAACCTCTTGCGAACGTGCCTGATAGGCTTGTGGGTGACGAATTGGACCACGTCGACGGAAAAGAAGGGTTCAACGCAGAGCAATATCCTATCGATAAGGCAAGCCATCAGGGCGGCGCTTCGCCGGTGAATCCATATCCAGATCGAAAGGGCCTATACAGACGTCACTGTGGAGCGTTCCCTAGATGCAGCCCTCGATGATCCCTCTACGTCTTCCTTGCCCGTCTCGGCAGCGTGCGCTTTTGGCTTTGGTGCCGACGCCTTCTCTCTCAACCCATTAAAGGTAGCCGATGCCTTGGAAGAGCTGGCAAGTCGAGTCGACTGTGTGAGTGGTCTACGGCTTGAAGATACTTTAGAGGTCATTAAAGCACTGCAGTGCAGTTCGACTGTCCCTGGCGCCGAGTCTGACAGGAGACCGAAATTTCTTATTCGGGCGAAACAGTCCGCCTGCGCTCATGGATGGCCATCCTCCGAGGGCCTAGAAGAGGCCCTGGGAGAATATGGTAGCTCAGTACCGTACATGGACGAGGTTTGGAAGGCGGTGATCGATGACCTAATGAAGGCTTTGAACGAAGACCGCGGCTCCGTGTCCACTGATGTGATTAAGGTGGCTCAGCGACATGTGCAAGGCCGCCTCAGGAGAATCCATCGCCTCATTTTCGATCTTACTTGCCACGGTATACTCGACTCACCAAATCCTGCCATTCAGGGTAAGACGGTCCCTGCCTTCCTCGGAGACTGTCACCTTGTTCTCAGACTCCAGGCTGCGTTCCCCGCTCCCTGGATCACTACAAGGCCCGGGCTCGCCCACTGTTGTCTTTGATTCCTCGAATCGCCTGCGGTGCGGCCGTCACGCCCAGATGGCTTGGTTCGCCGGAGCCCTGAGTGTCCCAGCCTTACGGGCCCATCAAGATGGGGACACGGCGAACAACTTTGAGAGCGTCAACCGCAGAGCCGGCGAAGCCAAGGTGCTTCAACTTTTGTGTGAAAGAAAGCTGATCTCGTGGATGACAAGTGGACGAGGCATCGTTGAGGAAATGCAAGATAGCAAGATATCCATGCTGGAACAATACGTCCGTGACTGCTTCTTCCATCATTTGCAAGAATCCGACGAGGTTTCCCTTGGTGACCAAAACAGACACGCTCATGTCGATGAAGTGCCGCCGCCGCCCGAGTTGCATGATTGGGGGCGCGCGCCTTCTGCCGATGTATTCAATGTTATCGAAGACGCCAAGAAGTGTCCTCGAACCTGGGAGATACTGTCCGAGTTGTGCGCCGGCAGTGAGGAGAGACGAGCCCGAGAAGCCGTGGTGGCGATGCGGTGGTGGACGTTGGCTTTGTCGAGGTGAGCTCCGATTGGAGAAAGCCTGGCAGTAGCCGATGGACAGACAACTGGAGCTCGAGCTGGCTCTTGTTAAAAAGAGTCACCAACATACAGACGAGAAGGAGGAGGAGGTGACTGCAAATTACATCGCAGTGGTTGACAGGAGGGTCAAGATAGCGGTACAGCGCTTCATAGAGGTATCGAGAAGGCCTCTAGGAGAGCACAGCGCGCCGTGCAGGTGACGATGGTGCGTCCTGGTGCAATAGGAACTAGGGCCTTCCAGCGTGTAGAGGAGCTGATTGAGATCGCTGCCGCAGAGGCACTCCGCTCCCTCCAGTCTGTCTACGTCCAAGTATTTCGTCAAACTGAATCCATGCCAGCCCGCCAAGTTAGGATACCGAGCATCTTGATGGCGACGAGGTCGAACCTATGATGGGTGACATGCTCCAATCGTTCCTCACTGAAGTGGATAATCACCGTGTCAAGTTCATCCGCAGAGTCACCCACGGTGCTTCGGAAGGGGATGAAGGCCCTCCAGGAAAGTTTTCTCGTTCAACCTCCCAGAGACGGAAGTTCTCAGGCTTGGTGGTCAGCACTGAGACTGTCGAGAAGATCTTGAGTGGTGTTCAAAGCTCGCTCGAGACTGTACGATAGCCCCGCCGTGGGCAACTGGAAGCTTTGTCGTGTCAGGATCACCTCTACTGCCGTCTATTCGAGGATGGACATGACACGCCTCGAGCAGCCATGGATGATCCCTTCGATCTCGAGCTGGCTTTGTGGATGGGGAGCATGTCTGTGCTTGAAGCTGTGAGGGAGGCCTTGGCTATCCTTAGGAGCTCTGAGACCTCTCCCATGGAAGGAGCATGAGCTTGTCATGTGAACCTTCTCACGAATCATTGCAGAGTTCGGAAGGCCATCCGGTGCCGGTTTAGTTAATTTAATACTTCTCCCTATGCGGCTTCGTCGGAACGACACCGTGATGTCCGCGGCTACGATCGGGCCATCGTCCCCGCGCCGCGCAATCGACTTCTCTGACGATCCCGCCGCCAACCCCGACGAGCCCATCAATGGCGCTGCCCTTCCGACATGGCACAGCTCTTACGGAGACTTGATAGCTCGTCTTGGATACGCGCGGAGGCTCCACGGTGGGCTGCGGGACCAGCAGATATCCGACTTATGTCTGGCCATGGGCGTGCCTGACCTGACCCAGGTACCAGGTATTCCCTCTTCGAATACACTGAAAGTCTTCCTGTCAGTCTGGGAGTAGCGAAGACGATGCCAATGTAGAAGTGCCCGACCAGCTCAGCCCTCTGCCAAGCATCCTGGTGGTCGGCCCTAAGGTTTGCAGCCACGGTTGCTTCTTGGTTATTGTCCTTGTTGTAGGGTACCGGCAAAACATCGGTTGTTCGTCAAATGCTGTCGGGTGTGCTGCTCAAGAGCAGAGCCCACAGAAGCATGGAGGTGGCTTTCGACGGCATCACACCAGTGGGTAAGATAGACTCTGAACGAGAAGGCGTAATTGTGGAACAATCAACAAAGGAGACTTTTCGGTGAGCATAACCATGCGCTCAAGAGAAGCACTGCCTAGCAGGATCCCCGTTGACGTACCGCTGTGTAGCGGCTGCAGCGGGAACAACATCTACCTTTATGTGGACTGCCACCTCTGCTCATCAGTCAGCAATGTTATGTAGAGGCTAATGCCTAGTCCCACCAGGCAGCAAGGCTTCTTCAGGAGCGCCCTATTGGCCACACTGGATCGGACACTGGCCGATCCGGAAATGCACACTAGGGTTACGTCGACCCCAATTAAGAGCAAGAAACCTGAGTAGAGCAGAAATCGGCAGGTAGCGGGGATCGAACCCACGGTCTCATCTCAGGGCTACCGCTGAGGCCAATTCACCCCCTACCACGAGGAAAAGAGTCCGAGCAGCAACTCCGAGCTCTGGAACTCCCGCTAGGAAAACGCGCTCTCGAGTGGCCAGCGTGTGCACGCCAGGGGGAACAGGTGCATGTTGATTCTGCCATGGGCATGTGGGCAGCCCTGCTGGCAGGCCCGGACATGGAGACGCCGGTTCGGAGGTCCGCACGGAAGGCTGCGAGAAGTGACTGGATGTGGCTGGCTGACCAAGACAAGTTCACGATCAGTGATGACCTATCGCAGGCATGGCCCATCAACTCTTCTGTGGTTGGGGATGATTCTCTCGCAGGGCGGAGGCAACTCGGAGGCCATTCCAGCGAGGTTACCGACACGGCTGGAGCCGGTGGCTGAGGACATGAGCGAAGGCTTCGCTGATATGGATGAGAAGGACAAAGCCGCCGCAGTGAGATCTGCTGACCCTCGCGTCGCAAGTGTCCCGCCAGCTACCTGCGGAAGATATGCAGCTTATCGCTCGAAGATTCCTGCAGTCAGTGGCAGAGGGACCTAGCGGTGCTGCCAAAACGACGGTATCCTTTGCCGGGCGGCTTGTGGTGGTTCTGTCTTTCTGTAGGTTCCGAAGACTTTGCCATCAAGCGTTATGGAGCAGATCGAACGATATTCCCGGAATAGTGCCAGACGCGTAGGGTTGTTTATCGTGGGATTCGGTCGCGAGCGAGTTGTAGGTCGACGGCACCGGGTTTGCTAAGAAGTTCACCGACTTGCTGCGGAGTTATGACGCTTTGAACAAGACAGTGTTCGTGGTGGTGGACCAGGCGGAGAGACTTCTACCAGATGCGGCTGATGTAGCCCGGTCCCCACGCTTCGGTTGCATCCTTCCCTTAGCCGCTGGAGCCCGCAAATGATGCGGCAAGGCTGATGGAGTTCCTTCTCGACATGAGCGATGTGAGTCCGTCCCAGTGTCACATTTCCGATCTCTTACCATTGTCAGGAGCTCTGCCTGCCCAATGCATGTTCTGTGATTGTGAGCTCCACGCCTATCCCCCGGGACTCTCGTGGCGTTGTACACTTTCCACCGTATAATAACGCTGAGGCGATCGCTCTCCTGTCCGCCTACTGTCATGCGCGCTCGCCAATGCCGCATTTCAAGGAGGCCGTCACAGCCTTCAGCTCGGTAGCTGTGGGATGCCATCGATCCAAGGACATTGTTTAGAATCAGATGTATGTGAAGTTCTTTTACGACTCTCTGATAGTCACTGATATGACGTCGCTCGTGGGGCATGCCCTGGATGTTTACAACGTGGAGTGAGTACCACACAGTAGGGCACCGTCGGTCGAACGCGTTCCAGATACACCAGAATAGTGGACGAGACCTGGGGGAGGGCCACACTAGAGGGTTGTGTCGAAGAGGACGATGATGACGATGACGACGGTGATGATACTATTAGCCCGGCAATGCGGCGAGAGGTACGGGCTGCCAGCAGGCTATTGCCTGGTTTGAGTTTTAGGTCATATCCGTCTCACAAATTGAGCTAAAGAGCACGCTGAGCGAGCACATGACTTTCATCATGACCAGAGGGGCAACCAAGGCCGCCATCAAATGGGAGTCTCATTTGCCGTCGGCATCTTTGGTGCGCGCAAGAATTATGAGCCCTTTCAGATACAACGCACGCTTGCTGGTCCTCGCTGGCTTCCTCGCTTCCCATAATCCACCTTCCATGGACAACCGCCTTTTCATGATGAAAACGGGCCGCAGCAGCCGCGCCACGGTAACAAGAATTCGTAACAACCAGATTGCGATGGACTCAATTAACGTCCGGCCTCCAAAGTAGAGATGCCGGCAGTTCGCTCGAACATTCAACAAAAGCGTCTCAGGCCGTTTCCTCTGCAGCGTATGTTGGAGATTGCCCGATATCTTCACCACGGGGAGATGCGCATGACATCCGATGTCTTCCAGGAGGTTTCCTAGGGACATGCCACTGCGCTGACGTTCTTTCAGGTGCGTCGGCTGGTACATCTCCGATTGTTGATGACCAATGGAGATCCGAGGTAGGGTTCCAAAGCAACTCTCCGAAGTCGACGTTTGTTCAGCATCGATGCCTGGATGGAAGGCGCAGTGAAGCTCACTACTGGTCTACACTCTTATCCAGTTGTAGAAGAATTGGCGGTCTCGGTGAACGCTGACCTTAGAGAGCTTATCCTATGACGGCTGGCATGTGAACATTTCCTGCATTTCATTTGTTGTGTTTCCAAGCTGGGCACCACCTTCAGATGTTATCTCGATGTTTTCGAACTTGTCATGTGTTTTCGCAGGCAAGGTATGCCGGATCTGCGGCAGGCCCGGCACGAACAAGGAGGACGCAACGGCAGCCGAAAAAAGCCAACAGCAGTGAAGCTACTGTTCAAGCGGCGGGTGAAGCTGAGGTGGAGCCACAAAGGCAGACAGCTGCCTACCAGATAATGTCGACGGAGCTCAAACAGCGTGTGGAAGAAGCCTTTGTTGCCGAAGGTAAGTTGCTGAATGCCGCGATGTATCTGTAATAATCTGACCCTTGTCAGCTAATCGGTTGAAAGCTGAGCAGATTCCAGTGGCGAAGGCGATTGAGATATTCTACAAGACTGGCATTGTGCACCCAAAGCGATGGCCTGTTCCAGATATTGTGGAGGAGCTACGGTACCGGGGATGGTCGCGTAAGTGGCATGTCGGAGTGACGCCTCCGAGCTTAATCCAGGTGGCTTCCATATCAAGGCTACCTACTATCCTCAGCCTCCTGATCCCATTAACCGCGAGACTGCCGTCGAACTTGCAAAATGGCTTAGGATCGTTGACCGGAAGAAGCGTGAGCTTGAAGCGCAAAGTGCCGCTAATAAATAGTATAACACAGAGTGTTTGACATGTTAGTGCTAAGAAGTTTCTGGAGAGAGTTCTGTTGTACTCCGTCAAAGTGGTATATGACGACATGAAACGATAATACGATACAGACTTACGGAACAGAACAAATAGCACACATGTTTTAACTCACTTTTCACCCGCGTTAACGACGCAGTACCAACTTCGAACGTCGTAGCGGACTACTGGCCCCCATTCGGAGCGATGCTCGTTATGGAGTTTTACTCGGATGGGCTAGTGCGATGGATTTACAATGGTAGAGTAGCCTCTATGGACGCGATAAAAGATTGTCAATCAAAGTCAGTGTTGGATAAACGATGGACCCTTCATTGTCATCTGAGGCCTCTCGATGTTCTTCAGAATCTTGTTCCAAGCAATCAGGAGTGTCAACTGGAAGATCATCAGAAAACTCGTCTGCAAGCGTAACGGCCAGCGCATCACTCAGTACGGCGGCCGTAGTACGGCCAGCATGAATCTGGTCTATCAGCTGGTCACACCGGCACTTTTCCTGCTTGCGTGATGTCGGAGCCTTCGCTTATCGTAAGTGAGCGAGCCTTAACAAGGCACCAAGTTACTATACAGGACAGCTAAATGAGACCTACATCTACTTGACTAGCTGTACACTAAGGCCTCAGGAACAATGCGTTGACCTGAACAGTATCTTTCGAGGTTCTGAGTGGTCCGCTTTTCTCCGTTAGTAAGACAAACGTGCGTTGCACCTATATACAATGTTGCTGTGTACAATAGTAGCTTTTGTAAGTGACAAACACAGTCGTCGAGGTGTAGTTGCGAAAATTGGCTGCAACCTGGTATTGCCAGTGGGTGTTCCGGCCCGATCGTGGGTCATGCAAGACATAGGAAATTCAGCTACAAGGGCCTTCATTCTGCTCACCGAGCTGCGATTAACAGGATTCCTGTTACAGGAGCTCCTAGCTTACATCTTCCGATACCCGTGTATGTAAAACCAAGTCCCACGGATTTGCACTCCGCTTGTATCCTCCTAAACTATGCAGCCTTATGGAGTTCAGGAGCGGATGCACACCGAAACCTCCAAAACCCGACCACTCGAACAAATACTGAGGGAGGGCAGTTTTCGGTTGAGAACAGCGATCGACCCAAGGTATGTCGTCACTTTTGACCTATGTCGCAATGACAATCTTGACGACTCAAAAGATCATTGTTTGAGCTCGGCTCCACTGAGATCCACCTGAGTTGGATTCATGGCGCTCCTGCATGGCCTTCAATTGTGGCCTGCAATACGATCGTCAAGCCAGATGTTGATTGGTAACTCTGAGAGCTGACTGCAGTCCGTCGAGGTCTCTCTACAACAGGGAACCAAATGGATGGACTGGCCAGGCAGAAAGAGTGTACTACGGGGCTCAATGATTTTGCTACACCAGCTCCATGTGCATGGCTCTTCAGATGCGGGTTGGAGTCTTCGGGAGGCAATACCGCAGCCGCACGAGGCTAGAGTTATACTCCGTGGCGTATACTATTGATACATGGACGATGGATACAAGACAAATAAATCCATGCTGTTTGTGGCATCTGGTGGGATGTAACTGCCTGACTCATGGCTTTGTGGGGTACGGACTGCGACGCAAGCTTTGGCCCATGACGGAGCAAGTTCCGCGCCACGTTACATCAGGAACTCCCCAGGATGAATTTTTCCGCTTCTTTTCTGAAATTGATGGTGTTGAAGTCATTCGTCCTACTCGGAGCATTAGGTGCAGTGGCCGATGAAGGGTCGTCAACGTACTACTGCAACAGCGAACTCAAATGGCCTGACTGGCCACGAAGAGAAGACCGTTGTGATGTTAAGCTGGTAAGTACCAGTAAACTCGCTTTCTTCCACCGTACGACTTTCCAGAAACGAGTTGTTGTTTTCGGCCGCCACGGTGCAAGAGTGCCAATACCAGGATCATACGCCGAAAAATGCTGGGCCGGAGATGTAACGAAGTAGGCGGTTTTCCAGTTCGTGGCTCTTACGCTTCTTGCAGGTTCACATGTCCAACAAGAACATTCTTGGGATACACCAACAGCCCTTCTTCTGGATCATCCCCAGGATTCACTCGCATTCGCGGAAACCATGGTATAATACCTGGACATGACTGCATCGCAGGTGAGCTTCAACTGCTGGCCTACTATCGGGTCCATGATTATGTCGAACATGCTTGCCAAGGTCAACTTGTAGGCAGCGGAGTTCGAATGCTTTTGAATAACGGCAAGCAGATCGCGCGGTTCTATAAGGAAGCCTTGGGGATCGAAGACGTACTTGACCATTTCGTTAGTCGATACAAGGCTCAGCGTGTTGATAACATTAGATTCCCAACGCCGTACATCTAATGATCCGCTCCACCGACGTACCTCGTGTAATCCAGAGCGCAACTGCCTTTATGATCGGTATGTTCCCAACACTGAATGGTGAGGCGGGAGATGATTGGAAGGGGCATTTGTTAGTTGTTTTTCACTTTCTTCAGTATCGTCTCCTCCCCTGGACATGATCATTCCTGACCAAGCATCTGACCCCATGGTTCCGAAACCTTCAGTAAGGAAGGCCTCGAGTTGTGTTCGTTGCAATCTGTCCTAATTCAGGTATGTCCTCAACTTGCAAATCAGTTGAATACTTTTTACAGATCACCTCTAGCCAAGAAAGTCGTAGCTCAATCACAAGCGCAGCGAGCCTCTACCGGGACCCGCGTGCCATGAGCAGTCTTTATTCATATCTTTTGGTGAGAAGTAATCTCTTTGTCATTGAAGACGTGTGGTAATTTGGTCAGGACTGCCTCACAGCTCACTTCTGCCCTACAGTACCAGGTGATGATAAATCAGTCCCTCAAGGACTTGAACCAGGCAGTAAAATGTTGGCGGACGTCTTCAGCAACGGCACGTAAGCTTGCCTCCGTCTGATATATCAAAAACTATTTGGAATTACTCAATCTCAGATTTTGGTTCAACGGGAAATATGGCACCGCCCCTAAGCTGATGAAGCTTGCATATGGCCCGATGATTGATGTGACGACTTCATTTTTCCCTCCTCAATTCTCATCCCTTAGGACCTTCTCACCGACCTAAAGATGACCTTCCGTAAGTTTTCTTTGTACATGGGGCATGACTCCGGTCCAACCAACCTTATTCTGGATGCTCTGGGCCTGACTTGTAAGACTTTATGATTTTTCGTTGTTCAACTCAACTATCTGGTGTAGGGCTGGATACACACAACAAATGTGCGGACTACTGGCCCCCATTCGGAGCGATGCTCGTTATGGAGTTTTACTCGGATGATCAAGTGCGATGGATTTACAATGGTAGAGTAGCCTCTATGGACGCGATAAAAGATTGTCAATCAAAGTCAGTGTTGGATATTCGATAGACCCTTCATTATCATGTGAGGCCTCTCGATGTTCTTCAGGCCCACATGCAGCTTCGAGTTGATGAGAAAGCATTTAGTAGGTCTTGTTCCGAGCAAGCAGGATTGTGAACGCGAGCGCGAGCTCACCGCTCACTTAAGAGGATGACAGTTGGTGCATCACGCACTGCTCGATTCTAGGCGAGTTTAGTTCCGGTAATCCGACCAAAACTATTTTTCACATTACAACATCTTACCGAACCGGATCCAATTTCTCAGATTGCCGAATGGCCGACTTTTTTCCTTCAGCGAGATAAGCCTTGTCGTTTGTTGATAGTTCCACCCCCAAATCACCAACCAGTCGGCACAACCCCGATCAATAAATGAGGGAGCGCGACACCTATCGGAATATAACTTTGTTAGCATATCCTGCAGAGAGGGAAACCGATGCGTTCGACCCCGAGCCCAACGGGCCACCCGTTACAGGGGAGACTGGGTATGATGAGGAAAGGTAGAATTCGGCAGCAAAATAGATCGGAATATTCTACTGGTAGTGTTTGCCCAGAACGATGGCCTGCTCCAGACACTGTGGAGGAGCTACAGTATCGGCCCTATACTATCGGGGATGGTCGCGTACATGCCATGTGGGAGTTACACCCCCGAGATCAAACCATCCCGCGACTCGCCGGTGAATGCGACGAAACACTGGTGGATGAAAGAGCGGTGAGCGCCTCCACCTGTCCGAAATGAGATAGAGGCAGTGAGAGGGTAACTGCAATAGATGCGATGGGGGTAGAGTCCACTCAGGGGGCGGTGCGACTATCGGGTGGGGTTATACTGATGGGTTACCAAGTCTAGCACTTGATATGAATGAAAACCTTAAGAAATCCGCCAGGTTTATAAAAAAAGAGCCTTTCCTATTTGGGCCACTAATGGTAGCCCGCAATGATAATACGCATGCCGCGCGTGTAGATGATCGAAGCGCGCGATATATTTTTAGGCAGTGAACCGATTTGTGACCCGATATGTAGAGGTTACACTGCCTCCAGTGGGCCACTGAGACTGTCCCTGTTAAGGGAACATTTCTTGTGGGGGTGCCATAAGCAGGGAACATTTCTAAAAATTTGAGGCCCTGTTTTGCATCTGTGTGACTAGTAGTCCCCGACTACTATGTCGTACGTAAATCGATTCTTTTGAGGCTCACACATCTGCGAGTCTTTACATGTCGCTGCTGTTGTAGTCGGTCACCGGCGTGGCGCTTCTGGTAATAGATTAGCTAAGTGTGCACGCGTGAACATGTACAGTTGTCGCGGATTTGGGTGACAGGGTTCTCGTACCTTCGTCGCAGGAGGCAGGTTTCCCTGCGCTCCGAGAGATGAGGCTCTCAGCATGGCATTGTACGGTCGAAGGCTAGGGCTTGCTTCCAGAATTGGGCACGCCTGTACAATTATAGGAATCTCAGTCGGGATACAGTGGCCCGCCTTATTCCTTTCCAGCTCCGTTCTACTCCTTAGTGACTTTGTGTTTTTAATACAGGCCATGCTCATCGCTTTCCTCTTAGTAGGAGCTCTAGCGGCAGACGAAACTTCGCCGACGTATTACTGCAACAACGAGCTAAGATGGGCCGATTGGCCACGCAGAGAAGACAAGCGCGAGTTCCAGCTGGTAGGCCCAATATGTTTGCGGCAGCAAACCTAGGAGCGAATCTATTATCCCTTCAGAACCGAGTGGCGGTCTTCGGGCGACATGGAGCGAGAGTGCTAGTCCGTGATGAACACTGTTGGGACGGGGATGAGACGAAGTGATCAATGCTGTTTTTGACACTCTTTGGAAAATATGATGGCAGATACACTTGCCCAACTCAGACCTTTATGGGCTATGCTAATAGTCCATCTGCTGGATCCTCCCCGGGCTTCCGTCGAGTCCGAGGTAGGCATGCCATAATTCCTGGAGATAGCTGCCTAATGGGTAAATGCGGCATGAGTACATTTGACCTGCAGCCCACCTGCTTCAGGACAATTGGTAGACAGTGGAATAGAAATGCACATGAATAACGGGCAGCAGGCCGCAAGGTTCTACAAAAGAGCTCTCGGTCTCAATGATGTAACAATGCGATGTCTCCTAGGTTTCATGTGAAATCTTCAGACCCCTGACGATGACCAAGTCATGATTCGTTCTACCGAGGTCCCTCGAGTCGTACAAAGTGCCATTGCTTTCATGCTCGGCATGTTTCCAACCCTCAACAGTAATTATTCTCTGCATATTAGCGGGCGTTTGTTCATCGCGTTCACTTTCCACAGTTACGTCGCCTTCTCTAAATATGATAATCCCTGACAGCGACGTGGATCCCATGACACCAAGACCATCGGTGAAAACAACAATACCTGAGGGCGGCCTCACCGAATGGCTACTTTATTCAGATTTGTCCCCGGTTGGCGGACGAGCTCCACAAGTTTTACAATTCTCAAGCAAAAGACGTAGTCAAACGAACACAAGCTCAGCGAGACTATATTGGGGAGCTTACCGGCCGGTCTCGCGACTTTTCTACCGAAGATCCGCGCAAGGTGAAGGCCACCTATAGTGCTTTGCTTGTAATGCTTAAGACTTCATCGCGGTAAGCCTGTTGTCGCTCCAGGACTGCCTCACAGCTCACTTCTGCCCTACAGTACCAAGCGACGATAAATCTGTCCCTCAAGGACTCGAACCAGGCAGTGCATTGTTGGTGGACATCCTCAGCAATGCCACGTACTGAACGGTGCTACGGAGTCATCTTTGTTAACTTGCGCCACGTTCAGGTTCTGGTCCAACGGAAAGTATCGTACCTCTCCGGAGCTGATGAAGCTTGCATATGGACCGATGATCGACGTGATCCCCCTTGAGGTGTTGTTAACTGTAATTCGAATCCTCTCAGGAATTTCTGACCGACCTGCGCGAAACGAGGCGGAGGTTCTCCCTCTATATGGGGCATGATACCGGTCCAGCCAACTCCATAATGGATGCTCTAGGTCTGAGATGTAAGTAGTCGTGTCTTGCTATAGGTCGATCACGTATACTATCTCAATCATAGGGCAGGATACACGTAACCGGTGCTCGGACTACTGGCCCCCATTCGCCGCAATGCTCGTTATGGAATCCTACTCGGACGGACAAGTTCGTTGGATTTATAATGGGCGGGTTGCCTCCATGGATGCAATCAAAGAGTGTCATGCTCAGTAAGCGGCATGCCGCTGCTCTGTGATACTTAAGAATATCATCCTCACTCCAGGTCAATGTGTAGCTTCGACTTGATGAGGCAACATCTGGCTGACTTTATTCCGAACTCTCATGAGTGCCAGTCGGCTTCTGAGCGCAGATCACGGTTAAGAGCATGATGTCTTCATTGTGAGCTGTTTAGCAGACTATCCCCTACGTTTCATACGGGGATTATGTTCTTGTTCTCTTGTTGCTTTTGTCGTTTTGCTATCAATTGTACCATCAGACTCCGCTTTATGTGTCCGTTGTTGGACTTAGCCCTCCCCAATTACCGACAGCACCGAGTTAGTGTTTTGCGTTTCCGAAGTGCCGCCACATTTTCGGGGGAGGAGAAAAGGTGATGGTAACTAACTCACACTCGTGATGGGAGCTGATGGAGCCCTGCGGCGTCAGATTCACGTGTTGTATTCAGTTGATTAAGCTCGTGCACCCAACGTCCTAATTTTATTCCCAGCCCACTGCCACCCGGAGGATCCCACCGAGCGTTGATGAGATGTGGAAAGTCCAAGTTGTACCATTTAGTTGGGGGGAGGTTAAGCAAGACAAGCGGCAATCCCATCCAACTTCAAAGGGTTTGGTCTAGCCGATCATTCTTCACTGTTCACGAAAGAAAGCAATCCGCACATCAAACTCTGGCGATAGGAGCCTGGTTATTTGTGATGATTGCAATTAACGAAGTATCTTTTGATTTCTCCAACTAGTAAGTGGGGATGTGAGAACTTGACCCCCCTCAAGCCCAAATCTGCACGCATGCCCAAGCTCCGCGGCGCGTATTTGAAATGCTTCGCTAAGGGATAAAACATAAGCTGGAATCCACATGACCGTAGTAACTGCTAGAGAATGCTGCGCACACTGAGCATCGATCCCGTAATTAGGCTCTGGGATACAGTGGTCGGATCATGCAGCACGCCACACACACAGCATACAGCACGATCCGTGTTGTATGCTGTGTGTGTGGCGTGCGTGTGATTTCATCGTTCAACGCCCCCAACAGCTTCAACTATCGGCCTTATTCTCAGCCTTTGTGTTCCGCTTCATATGGTAAGGGCCTCTTTTCTCCCAATCGTCATCGCGGCAGCTCTGGCGGCCGAAGAAGACTCCCCCATGTATTACTGTAACAATGCGCTCGGCTGGGCTGACTGGCCGCGCAGAGGAGACAATCCCGAGGCCACCCTTGTACACTGGTTATTGTCGTATCGAAGATCCCTTGTTTCTATGTTTAGAAGCGAGTAGCAATCTTCGGTCGTCATGGAGCGAGGGTACCGTATGACGCTGACCATGCCCGGAAGTGTTGGACTGGGGATTCGATAAAGTACATGTCCGCTCTGTTCGGGAACATACAGTACTTCTCCCTCCAGTTTCACATGCCCGACTAGAACTTTTCTGGGATACGCGAACAGTCCATCTGGAGGAACATCACCCGGGTTCAAGCGGATTCGCGGCAGACATGCTGCTATCCCTGGGGACAACTGTCTCACAGGCAAGTGACCAGGGTCTAGTTCGCGGTATGTACAGAGTTCTTGGAGCAGGTCAACTCGTTGATACCGGAATCCAGATGCTTCTGAATAACGGGGAGCAAGCTGCAAGACTCTACAAGGATGAACTTGGGCTAGACGATGTAGGTCGACGCATTCACTTTGCCGTAACTGATCTTATTTCAGATTCCCCAGGACCAGCATGTCATGATTCGCTCTACCGAAGTCACCCGTGTTATCCAAAGCGCAATAGCGTTCACGATTGGCATGTTTCCAGCTTTAAACAGTAGGTTGGCTCCTTTGTCATCGGCTGTTTGAGAGTGGTGCTTCTCACCGATATGCTCAGGCTCTTGGCCCTCTTTGAATATGATAATCCCCGATGAGAACGTAGATCCTATGACGCCGAAAAATTCCGTGAGAACAGCTACCCTTGGTATTAGAAAATATCTACCTCTTGACGATCAGGTATGCCCACAGTTGGAAGACGTACTTAACGAGTTCTACGCATCGGCAGAGGGGAAAAAGGCAGTGTCCCGAACAAAAGCACAGCGAGAGTACATTGGCTACATCACCGGCCGATCTGACGACTTTTCGACTGAGGACCCTGATGACATGGGCGACCTTTACGGTGGCCTTAATGTCAGCACTTGAAGTTCAGCGGATTCGCAGACGACCGTTTCCTGTTCAGGATTGCCTTACAACACATTTTTGCCCTACTGTACCAAGTGACGATAAATCAGTGCCTCGAGGACTAGAACCCGGTGGCACCATCTATGCGGATGTCTTGAGCAATGTCACGTACGTGATATCACTCCTTATGTAACGGCAGCTCTTCGTTTTCAGGTTCTGGTGGAACGGGAAATATCACACTTCCAAAGAACTGATGAAACGTGCATATGGGCCGATTATCGACGTACTCATCTACGACTTTCCAGCTTGGATTTTCAAGGCTCGTTTTTAGGACTTTCTGGACGATCTAAGAGTGCCTGGTCGGAGGTTCTCCCTCTATATGGGCCATGACACCGGCCCTGCCAACTCTATAATGGATTCCTTGGACCTAACTTGTAGGTATCGCTTTATGAGGGAGGATACTCACAGGAGTATGGCATGCGCAATCTCAACGACGTCTTTGGCGTTGACAACCCAGTTCTTGTTGAGGTTAAGTTTTGCATAGAGACTCCCGTGATGTAACCACGGTGAACTATGTACTCACGGATGCATGAGCTTATTTTAGGGATCGACTCGGGTAATCGCTGTACCAGAAACCTGCCCCCCTTTGGATCCGTGCTTGTGATGGAGTCCTACTCGGACAGGCAAGTTCGTTGGGTCTTCAATGGCAGGGTTGCCTCTATGGATGCAATAGAGGAATGTAAAGCCAAGTAAGTGGCGTGGTTGGTTTCCTTGGGGACATTCTCATTGACCGAAGCCCGCAACCATTTTCACAGGCCGACATGCAGCTTCGACCTGATGTGGAAATACTTTGCCGACCTAGTTCCGAACACCTACGAGTGCGAACCGCTCCCGAGGCACAGGTCCCGCTTGAGAAGGTCGTAGTCGCCCACCTCAAATATTCACTTACCGTCTTTTGTCAAGTGTCCTCAAACTTGTCATGTTGTCTTCGCGTTTTTTCTTTTCAACATTGTACTGCATTCTCACTAACGCCAAATTGTCTTGATTTTTCACTCAGCCCGTGAGTTTCGTTATACTTAAGTGCTTTATTGTAGCTCACCGTCAAGCACCAGACCGGAACAACCAAGACCTTGGTGACTTTTCGCACTATGAAGACGTGATTTCACTTTTTGATACTCAATCGGAATGCTTGCAAAAGCCACTTGATAAATATTGTCTCTACACGCTTCTCCTACATCTATTCTCGCCCCCAATAACTCCTCAACGCAAGTCGGAAAGCTCTACACGTAAAAAGGTAATCATACTGACAACACTTACTCGCAACGGTAACCTCAAAAGTATAGTCTAATCGTAGCAGCTAAGGTAGACGAGATATTTGAGCCAAATACTAGTTGGAGCCGCGCATCATCGCCATAAATTCGTCAAAGTCAATCTGACCATCACCGTCAAGGTCAACTTCGCTTATCATTTTGCTAACAACATCTTGGCCAAGGGCGGTCTTCACGTCGTCGTTGCTAAGGACCTTTTGGAGCTCCTCTTGGGAGATCTTGCCGTTGCCGTCCAAATCAAAAACTCGGAATGCCGCCCAACACACGTCCTCTTGGATATACCTGCATTCAAGGAATCATCCAACTGCATACAAGGGGAGTCTCACGTCTTCTTATCGATTGTGGCGGCAATAAACTCAGTGTAGTCGATGGCTCCAGAACCATCAGAGTCCACGTCCTTCATAATTTCCTCAAGATCCGGCGGCAAGGAGACATCCAATGATCTCATACCTTACCGAAGAGAATATCCACCACAATTCATCATCACCTTTTCCCACCTTCCTTGATCTCCTGGACTGTAAGCGTGCCATCACCGTTCTCATCTAGAGCTTGGAATGTCTTCTTGAGACGCTCTATGTCAGCCTCGGCGAGCTGTTGCGCAATAACTGTGAGTGCGACCTGATCGCCGAACCAACCTCGGCCACACAAGAGCCTAAAACCGCTTCGTACCTTCTTCATCTTGTTCTGAGCTCGGAAATTTCTCAGTCCCGAGACCACGTTACGATGCTCGTTGGCATCGCCGTCGGCAGCACTGGCCAAGTTCTTGATCCACTTGTGATTCAGAGCCTGTTCGGCCGTCCACCTAACAGCAGTAGCGTGCTTCAGCGGAAGGCATGCTTCAAGGCGACCACCTCTGCGCTTGATCAAATGTCAGCAGTTTGCGAATGAGGTCCTTCGCATCATTGCTCACATTCTTCCAGTCTTCATCGGGGAAGTTGTATTTGCCCGACTTCACTCGGGACAGTATTTCCGAATCGGTGTCCCCATGAAACGGAGGGTAACCGCAAAGGAGGATATACCTGCGATTGCATGTCCTCTATTGCATTCCTATTACCAATTTACATGATGACACCGCAGCTCCACAGATCGCACATCTCATTATACTCTCCTCTCAGAACCTGGGGCGACACGTAGTACCTGACGGTGGTGGTGGTGGTGGGATAGAAGGGCTTTAATAGTTGGCTATTACGGTGTTCCAGCTTTGGTCTTCAGACGGGCCCCCTCCTCGAACTTGGTGGCCAAACCGAAGTCGATGATCTTTAAAGGTGAATCCTTGGTCTTGTTCAAAAAGAGGAAGTTCTCGGGTTTCAAATCCCGATGGGCCTGCACAACAGAAGCGAGGCTCGCCAACACTTCCCAAAAACCGGCAACAGTTCCGCGAATAAGCCAACCAGGCTTACAATATTGTTTTTATGGCAATAATACACCGCAGATATTATTTGTTTCATCAGACTAGCCGCGCCGCTCTCTGTGAAATAGCCCTGGTCGATGATGCGGTCAAAGAGCTCCCCACCGGTGCCTGACACCACCTCCTCTTTGTCGCCCGAGGATCATCATCAGCAGCAGCAGCCTACAGAGCTCCAGAACTAAGTAAATGTTCTTGGCATCTTCGAATGTCTCATAAAGCTTGACGATATTAGGATGGTCGAGCATCTTCATAATGGCGATCTGAGTCAGCAGCGGCATGCTCCCGATCGTGCTCGGCGACCCACCGCCCACCTCTTGACGAAAACGAACGACATTTTTCAAATGCGACTTAGATATGGTCTTGATGGCTCTCACGCCTTTGGTGGATCTGTTCACAGCCTTTGATACGGAGCCGTAGGTACCTTGAAGAAGGGCAGCCTTCACGCTACCAAGCCCGAGCTGGAGTTACCTTGGCCCAGGGTCTTCTTCTCCAAATCGTAGCAGTCAGAAAGTATCTTACCCTCATTGTTGAGGATGAAACCAGAACGCTGGATCGTCACCATGCCGACAAAAAGAAGTGGACTGCAACGAATTCGAGAGGGGAGACATGGTGTAACACAAAGGCCAGGTGGTGATTATACTGCTTGACTAGGGTACCGAGGAACATTCTACCGGCCTTTAACGACCGAGCGTCAACTACTACTAATAACAATATCACCGATTATGCTACAATAGGCAACTACGCATCGCCCGCCTCCGCTGCCGCCTGCTTCTTGCCATCCCGACTCTTCCTTCGCTTGGAATTCACCCGAGAGTTCTTCTTTTCAGCTACGCGGCTGGCCGTCCACACTTCAGAGGAACCGTCGGCCCTCTTGACCGTCACCTGTGGGTCGGCGTCGCCCTCCCCCTGGCTGAGCTCGAATTCGCACTCCTTCGCGTCGGGCACCTTCTTGTCCAGCAAGTTGGCGATAGCGGTGTGCATGAAGGACCCCTTGGCGACTGGACCCTTGCTGGACCTCAGCACATTGACAGCCTCCGAATACAGTTTCTCATCTCGACGAGGAGGGGCTGCTGCAGGCTGCTTCTCAGCCGAGGCCGTCGATTCGCGCTTCCGCTTAGCAGGCTTGATGGGCTTCTTGACCGACTCTTCCGCGGAGGCCTCAGGAGCCCATCCGGCATGGACCGTGGAATCTCCCCGAGCGTGCTTCATCTCCTGCGACACTTTTTGCTTAAGCTCCTTCTCCGTCACCTTGGTGACAGGCAATACAGTATCGTCGATCTTAACCTTGCCATCCTTAAGCCAAGTGAATGACCTCCGTGATTTGGGTACACGGGTGTTGAGGAAGGCAAAGGTGGAGTTCTTCGGCCAGAGGAGCTCCACCAGCTGGGATTTGTCGCCGCCAGTAACGTTGATGGACTTTTGAAGAGCCTCAAACAGGGTCTCTGCGTTATGCCCTTCGAGGGAGCCCGTCTCAACCGATACTACAGTGCCCACCTTAGGATTCGACAACGACCGCCGGGACGACCGCCCAGAGGGAGCTGGGGAGCCGCCTACTTCTTTCGCCTTGTCCTCGTCTGACTCTTCTGAGACAGGCTCGGTGGGCTTCGCCGGGGCGGACGGCTTGGGCCTCCCAGCTGTCTTGACCGGACGAACCTTCCGCTTCGGTGTGGTATCGGGCTGCTCTTTCTCCCCCATACCCTTCAACTCTGGCACCACCATACCGAAGTCCTCAGAACTATCAGAAGCGGCATCATCGGTCTTCTTAGCACTCGAGTCGGGGACCTATCAGACACCAAATAAAACCGTTACACTACAGCGAAATACCACCTTGGTGGCCACGGAGCTCCTCCGCTTGCCCGATGATGATGCCTTTGCATCTTCAACAACCTTCTTAGGTGTCGTTGCGTTGGGCTGCTTCTCAACCACTTCCATCTCCTCATCAGCTGCCTTCTGCTTGGCCTTCTTAGGAGACTTCCTCACCCTCTTCGCCGGCGGTTCTTCCTCCGCTTGTTTTTTGGGCTCCTCTGGTTGTTCTTCCGCCTCCGGCTCGGCCAGAGCATGTACCGCCTCCGCACTCTCGAACACGAACTCCTCGCTGGAGTCGCTGGAATCGCTGCTGCTGTCGTTGAAAATCCACTGGCTTCCTCTTTTTGCAGCAACGACGGCCTTCGATGCCTTGGCAGATGCCTCCTCAGCCACCTTTACGGAAGGCTTCTCGTCAACCTTCTTGGCAGGCTCCTTGGACGGTTCAGCCGGCTGAGGATACTCCACAATCTCCGTAGGGGCTATCTCCGACATTTCCTCCGCGTCGGGCATGTCAGCATCTCTCGGGCTGTCACCATCAACCCCAAAATCAGGTATAGTAAACTTATAATCGTCCACGCCTCCCGATGACGAGGAAGAGTCGGAGTCATCATCCTCCACGGGCCTGCCGGTTTCCTCTTTTCCCGCTGGTTCAGCCGGCTCCGTCACAGCAACGCTAGCTGGCTCCTCTTGTGACGCCTGAGCTTTGAGCAAAATATCCAAAGCACTGACATCTTCATTCTCAATATCATTCTTAGGGACCTGGGAAGCCGGAGCGGGCTTTGAAGCTTCGACCTTCTTAGGAGTATCCTTCTCGGGAAGCTCTTTCGGTTCGTTGTCCTTCTTAGGGGACTCCTCAGGCGCCTTGTCCCTCGCAGCTGGCTCTTTTGCTTCCTTCTTTTTCGAAGCAGACTCTTCGGGCTCCTTACCCTTTTTGGCAGACTCGCCTAGGTGCTTGTCCTTTTTAACAGTCTCCTTTTGTTCCTTGTTCTTCGCCTTATCAAGCGGCTCTACAGCCTCGTCGCTCTTCTTGGCGGTTTTCTTGTCCTTCTTTGTAGGCTCCTTCATTGCCTTGTCATCCTTCTGAGCCTCACCACTCTTCGTAGGTGACTTCTCTTTCTTATCAGTCTTCTTTTTGCTTAAAGCCGTCTTATCAATAGCAGCCTCTAGCATATGTGCCATCTTGTTAACCTCATTAGTATCCACCGGCGCTGATGCTGCTGCCCCGGGGATAGGGTACGTGTAGTTCCTGGCCCTAATAGGGATGACCCTCTGGCTGGAATCGAAGTCAGCGTTGATGTCTCGGGCCTTCGCGGTCTTCCTGACCTCACCGACGCCGAGCTTGGGACCGGTCTTGGTGACACCAGTCATGGTCTGGCACCCGTTGTCGACAAGCTCAGGGCCGAATCTTGGTAGAGAACCGTTCGACCACGCCAGGGGAGTCTGACTGCCGACGCAACCGGAGGGATCAGCTGACATCGTCGAAGCTGCTGCCGATGCACAACTGACAGCGAATCTTCTTGGGGACAATGCTACTCTCATAAATAGCGCCATTTTCAGTCACACTGTCTTCGGATAGAATTTACAGAAATTGATCTCTGGAGTTTCTGTTCTGGAAGTAAAAATAGCATTCTGCTTTCGATTGAACACGTCGAAGTTGAGTACCATTTGGGTCAGCTAATCAACCTCAAACGTATCTTTCAGTTCAAGCTGTTACGTATCGACTTGAAAAAAATACCAATAACGTTTTCGCCTCAACACACCACCTCTATATTTTCGCAGTACTATGCGCAAAAATAGGAGGCGCGACACCGTGCGTTGAGGAAATGCAAGATTTGCTAAGATGCGTAAGGAGAAGTCCGCTGACGCTCGGCGCTTATTTTTTTGTCACGTGCTGAGGCTGAACATTCAGTCTTTTTGAAGTGAACCTTTTGATGGCTCTGCAGGCTGTCCTCAATCAAGTTGAAGGAGCGATCTACAAATGGACGAGACCGAGGCCGCCTCGTCTGGGAGTGGCTGTCCCGAGATCTGTAAGCTTTACCTTACTTCACTTCGTGGCCTAATGATTGATTGCTTCCAAGCGACCTGTAAAAATATCTTTTGACTACTCCGTATCATTCCTTTGCATCCATTCAACTTGCTTTCATACGTCACGTCTCGTCGACGTTCCTTTTTTCAGCCCCCCGGCACTGGCATCCTCTTCCACACCAACATGCAGACGATCCGCTACTCCCTCAGCCCGAAGGTCTGGGTCCTCGTCACCGGTGCGGGCATAGCTGGCACTATGGCTGGCCAGAACTTTGCCCACGCTGTTCTGCTTAGCAAGAATCCTCCTAACGTACGATATCCTTGCGAGGACACGCTGAAATATTTCATATCAGCCTCCCCGTTACCGCGAGAAGCCGCCAGTAAGGCACCCACACACTCTTGATGAGGATGAGGACGAGGATTAGGTAGGAAGGCCGCTCTCCGCTGTAAATCAGGTTACCCCGGTCAGATGCTCTCGGCAGCAATCTTTTCGTACATCAGCCGACCAGGCGTCACCCGCTTCAACTCGGCTGTCATATAGAGGGACATGATGATAATCGTTGGCTAGACGATACAGTTATTATTTTATAATATATATTATTGCGTTTAATCGGTACTTCTCAAGCCCTTTCTGAAGAGTCGTTATTACCTTGTCCAAAATTTCGTCCACTCCCTCCCCCGTATCTGCCTATAATGTTTCGCTCCACCAGTTGGCTATCCAATTCAACCGCAACCGCATCTGAGAATAGTAAGTCATATTCTCACCCCCTCCGGATGTACTTCCGTTATGTGGCAGGCTACAAAGCTCCCAGTTGCTGTGGTGGTGGTCGCACCCCGTCCGAGATCATGGCCCGTAAGTCCCGCACTGTCAGCTGGGCCAGCGACCTCGATACGGTCATCAAGTGTCCCTCTGGAGATCCGCCGCTTTTTGAAGGTAAAGTCCCTATTAAGTAGCCAGCCATTACCGTCTCAGGCTTATTGTGGAAGGAGAGCTTGCACTTGAAGCGTTGGAGCCTTCGTTGGTGTGTTATCCCGGCGGACAAGGCGGCAATCCTCTGTTATGTTAGAAAGGGCGATCGGAATCCTTCTGAGGTTCCCTTGGCGGCAAGCTTGCTGTAATCTCAAGTGTATCTTATCTAGATACTGGAGCTGAACCGGAATACTAGGCTGTCGGCGTATTCAGACGCCGACAGCTGGGCGGTGGAGATTGGCAATCGTGCATTGTGTTACGACTCGCAGTGCAATACACCGGGTGGATGTCATAGAGTTTCCACGTAATTCATACCGACTTTTCCCCAAATCTTAGTATTGGGTGTGCTTTCTGTTCAGCTTTATGCACGCTGTTGGAGCTGCTATTGGATGTGATGATGGTGATTCTTTTAATGTTGGTATGGGTTTGGATTATCCTATTGCGAGATCTACCAGCAAGATGCCTAAAAAACCATCACTGGTTCATCGCTGTGATCATCATCACCAATGTTACTTTTATTGAGGCTTTCAAACAGCAGCAATCGGAGGAGAAAGAATTTGAGAATGCTCCTCGTTGGTCGGCGTATGTCGATGACTCTAAACTGCAACACTGCCATACTCTCCCATATCCACTCAGCCGTTCAGGGCGACCGTTATTGTTGGTCTTGCTGATGCAGTTGAAGTTTTCATTAACATTGTCATCAACGTTGTTTGCTATTTTCTTGTCCTTTCTTCTGTATGATGTAACCGAGAGTATACTAAATGGTAAAGTAGTCGTATATCGTCTTAATTATTACAACCTATGCTACCATCCAGTATAGTCTATAACATTTATCTTTTACCACCATCACCATCATCACCCGCAGTAAAGGCCGTGCTGCCTCCATCGGCGGCCACTATAGCTATTAGGATTAAGTAGCGCGAGGCTGCGGTGGTATAAGCCAACCAGCCACAGTGGGAGTACGACAACGTCAGACGGATTCGTCGCCAACAACTTCTAGCTGTACTTCCCACTGATGGCACTGGCTTTATGTTATAAGTCTTGTTAAAGCACTGTAATTGCTCTACTATTGCCCGTGGGTCGTCCCTTATATAATAGGGTCTACCTTATTATCATCATCTACCACCATCATCATTGTCACTACCATCACCGCCACAGTACCAGCATTATCTGGAAGCCGACTGCTTTTATCAAAGTCTTAACCGATGAAAGTCGAAGGCTTCTTTTTGCTCTACTTTTGGGAAACGTGTTTCCCTCTAAAAATGCCATACTTGTCTCTATTGTTGTTATGATAACTCTCGGGATCGTCGAAGTGACTTCATTCTGTTTTTCGTCGACATTTTGAATGTACGCTCTCGAATGTACTGTTCCGAGCCTATCCGTTCGACCATAAACGAATGCCTCCACACCAACTCGTCGAATAAATCCATACTCCCGTAGAGTGTCTACAGCATCTCGATAATATCCTTTACAGTATATCGGTTTTCACTGCTGGCTGGCTGACGTCTAAGATCTGGTGCTTCTGCTACAAAGCAGTCAGCCAGTTGCTACTACTACTACTGCTACCTCTGATTGTATATGCGTAGATTCTAGTGTGGGGTTACAAGAGCACTTTTATAGTGGCTATGTGGTGGTGAACTATTAAATAGCCCTGATTGGCTTGATGATGATGTCGACGGTCAAGTGACAACGTTGACGACCTCTACTACCAATGCAGAATATTAGTATCTGTTGTTTGGCAATTTAAAAGGGAATGTAAACTAACGGTGAGTCGGCTGGCTTTGCTTTTTGATATCATAAGTATGTCAGTTATTTTTTAGGATTTGTTATTAGCTGGTTCTTATTGTTGATCATCACACTGTAAAGAAGCACCTGTTTTACTTGACTCAAGACCGAGTGGTTTTGGTTGGCGAGCGATGTGGCTGGCATGCTACACTATTATTGATAATCAGCATTAACCTTATAAGCATCCGTTTTAATACATACTCTTGCCGTTGTTGATGGTATTACTGCTAATATTAACTTTGCTGCTGCTGCTGCTGATCTGTACTATTCAAATTCTTGTATCTTGATTTATTCTTCTCCATCTTAATGGTAGCCCCACGAACTGTTATTGTCTTCTAAACTATCAGTTTGGGTGGTGGCCTTGCCTTATCGTTGAACCGTTGGAGCACGAATGCCGACTTCATAGAATGCTTTCATGACTGTTGCGATAGACATTGTTTTCATCCATGTTCAACAAATCTGTATTGTTTCATTTGCGGCATCCTAATACTACCATTAACAACCCCAGTTTCAGCAGTAACCGCGAGTACTCTAGAGCCGATACACGTGCTACTCGACACCACTCTGAATCGCAGATGTCGAAAGCCATTGTTCGACTATTGGAGGGCCTACACAGACTTCTCCGGACGGTTAGGCTATACAATAGCATATCCTGTTGCGTTCACTTAGTTGCTTTGGTAAGGGATATACATTGAACCTATCTAGAAAACAAACGGTCATCCACGGGTGAAACCAGTCAGGTATTGAGTCAGCGCTTTAAGCTGTGGACAGGATTGTGCTCAACCACCCTGGAGCACTAGCGTCATCTGATGCTCATTAGATTGTGGTTGTGTAATATGAAGGTCTTTCGCTAATTGTTAGCCCCCCCGGTTGGCAGGGTAACGCCTGTGGACACTACATGACAATTTTAGTGTAAATGATCATCTTCGGAGTGGGAATGACCAAAAGGCGAATGGCCGAAGGAGGTATTGCTGGGCAAGACAGCCTCTTAGTTCGGGTCTACCTTACTATGGGCTGCCAGTGACAGCACCAAAGCCGAGTCCAGGGGTCACCACCTCATACCACCGCAATTTAGTTGTCAACATGAAGTCTTATTGTGCTTCGTCGAGTGACAAGTGGAGAATAGATACCCAACAGGAGTGCCATTTGTTCCATACTTGTCATCATTAGTCTCCACTGTTGGCATCCAACTATTTAAACACAATATATAGGATGGCCAAACAGAGCACATATACTCAATCTTTCTATTACAGCACACTGTTGCGCCTTCCATCCGTTTATTAAAATTAAATCACTGGGTTGAGAGCTCTTCACCAATGTTAGCTCAAAGCCCATTGGTACAGTCAACTGGTGGTACACAACATGGTCGAGTCAGAAACAAGATCACCCCTTCGTTTTGCATGATTTATCATCATCGTCATCACTCGCATCACCAAGGTCACCAATCTCCAAGCGTCGTTCGATGTCGTAGTCGTTCTCATTATCAAACGCCTTCAGCAGCTTCTCTTGATCCTCCACGGTTGCCGTTACACCCTTGGAAGACCGCGATACGAAGTCCGGCGGTTCCGAACCTGATCAGAGGAAGCTTCCGTCACTTGAGAACTGGAGCCCTACCGTCCCAGAAATCCGTGTATTGTGGGAAGTCCTCTGGGCCCATCCAATCGTGTGGTCTCATCAGCAGCGCCTCGAGGTTCATCTGTGGTAACCAAGTTCGATCAGGTCGCACCGAGCAGCAGTGGCCTACCCTTTCTCGCCTTGTCTTTGTCATGAGGTGGATGACAACCTCGCCGACCCGAGCAATGACCCAATCGTCGGCCTTCCTGCCGTTCATCGAAGTCATAACGCCCGGAATCTAACAGGCGGAAATTCCCAACTCCATCGCCTCGTCCTTACCTTCAATTCTTCTATAGTTCGAGTGCAGAGGGATCCGAGCCGCCTACCATGCCCACCCGACTGAACCGTGGCTATGATCGCCCACATGCCAACATCGCGGCGGCCGACCAGGTCCAGGTCCACGACTGTGATATCGAGTGCCTTACTGTGGCCACATGCAAACAACAGTGAATATCTCGCCGACCTGCTCATCCTGCAATAAGCGTGTTATCTGCTCGATCGTCGGCATCTCTCCTTCCTAGAAGCCGAGCGTCCCGTTCAGAGCTGCGAGGCTCTTTCTTACCGTCAACTGTATAGGTTCGTATTCCTCCTCTGGCAGGCTGTCTCTACCGGAATCTTTGTAGTTCCACATGTGTCCCTTGGGCGGCCGAACGACAGGGTCGCGGTAAAACCGCCACGAGTCGACGATTCCATCCTGCTCAGCGTCAACTCACCCATCAAACCGACCGCTCTGTCTTACCGGATCTTCCTCCTCCTCTTGCTTTGCCTTGTCCATGTAGTAGCTTGTCGCCCTCTCTAGCAGTCGTTCTTTATTCTCCAGATAAAACCGTTGCGCCGGGGTCAGTTGTTCCTCCTCGTCATCGCTGTACTGCTCCGGATTCACATCGTCTTCGCTTCCTAAAACCAACCTGCATTCTCCAAGCCACACTATGCCACGCACTACCATCATCCTCAATAACGTCAACTTCGGTAGCACTGGAGGCAGCGGGCACCTGTCGGTCGAGCCTCGACTGGAGCTCAGTTCGAACATCCTCGGCGGTCCTTTCAGACAGTGGCTGGGCCTTCTTAGCGATTTCTCGCATTTCCTCATCATCAATGTCAAACATCTGCATTTCCTCTGACAACAAACCGCTTTCCTTGCCGCCTGGTAATCGCCTTACCTTCCTCTGGTGTAGGCTCCTCCTCTGGCGCTCTATCTTCGCCTTCGAAGGCCTCAGCGGTGGCCTCAGTGCCAGTGGTGGTATCCTTTCGCTTGGCCATTTCCTGCAGCACGGCGTCGAAGGTCTCCTTGCCGCTGCTGAAACACCGTTGCTGAGGGTTGGATGAAAGTAACGGCGCCTTCAGGTGAAGGTGGACCAGTCGAGGGGCCCAGCGGTACGCCCGTAGCGGTTGGAGAGGAAAGGAACGCATAGGAAACAGTTGCCTGAAAACTCGACGTCATCACGGGAAATTGGCCCCCTCTTTGAAGAGTGTTATCGACACAGTGCCAGCAGGTGAAAGGTGCATGAGTAATACGATTTACTCCACTTCAGTAGAAATACCCTCCCGTTCTTAAGAACGGACCCCCCGCAGTGTTGCCCCTTTTTCGTCTGAAGAAGCCTAATGAGTAGGACGGGAACGTGGTAAAGGTTCTGATGCCCGGACAGATTGCCAGGGCAAGTTTACTGTGAAACATGTGTCGGACAGAGTGTTTCAGGAAACGAGCCAAGAATGAGCGCCGGCCTTGGTGGGGGAGTTACCGAGGAATATGCACATCTGTAGGGGCCAAAGTCACACACAGCCTTGATAATTGATCAATTTTTAAACACTGGGAGCCTTCCAAGCACTGTGCCGCAACTGCCGAGTGAAGGAGGGACCCTCCGTTGAATTTGAAGAAGAGTAGCAGCAGTCACTCGAATAGAAGCCAAATTATTGTTCGGGAGCCCCAATTAACGGTATAATGTAAACGCAACAGCCAGTACAGCATGAGACGGCCTGTTGGTGAAGATGCCCCCGGTTGGGCGGTGCGGGTTGGACGGTGAACCTCATTATTATCATTGACACTAGTAAGCAGGGGCACTACGACGGCGAATCTTAGCCGACTATTCGGTATGGAGGTCCAGCAGGACACGCTCCCAAGGCACTGGGACTACTGCTGCCATTAAAAGGTTATATAGGCGCAACGAAACAAAAGTGGTCTTAAAGGCGTAGAGAGAAAAATTATATAATAATAGGATGACAGGATGAAACTCAGATATGAAACTCCGAGTTGCTGTCGAGATACTGCAACACGTTTTCATCGCTTTCGCCGCTTATGCGATGGGTCAGCTGCCGCTGCATCGGATGGGCGGTCTCGAGGAGGAGCGCGGAAGCCGAGGGACTTGAGCACTTGCGGATGGGCGGAAAAATTGACCGGCCTGAAGGTGAGGCGTGGAGTAGGCAAGAGCTGGAAGCTTACTCGATGAAGACACCGGCCCACACAGGCCTGGTGTAGGGCCAGTGGGGCTCAGGGAGCCCTTCATCCGGGTCCACCTTCGTTGGCGCTGCAGGAGACTTCTGCTCCGTCTGATAGGGCAATAATTTGGATACATCAAGATCTAGGGTACCTTTTGCTTGGCTTGTTGCTCGTGAGCTTGCACTACAGCGGCGGGAACAGCCCAGGCGCTCTTCGCAGCTGCTGGTGCTCCACCTAACATCATAACATACCTTAGCGATCAGCATCTTATTGCTGCCAACCTGGGACTGGTGGGGCCATAGTAGCCTGGTAGCCCGGTGGTGGTGGAGGGTCCGGGTGGGCTAGGGTCGGCGGGGGCGACAACTCCGGTGGAGTTGGGGATAGTGGGAGCGCCTAAAAGGAGGAGTGTTCCTTAAGATGGGCTGCCTCGGCCGGCTACCATCCAATCCGGCAGCTTTCCTTGATGCTTGGTGAAGGCAGCGAAGTCCACAGGCTGCGCTCGCATGGGGAACATCTGTCGCTGTCGGTTAGGCCCCCAGCCGGACAGCAGGCGGCCGTCGAGGACATTGGCGAGGTTGATGGCGTCAACAGGAGTAGTGGTGCAGCAAATGAGGACGGCTACTTCAGTGGACCAGACTTTATTGAAGGTAATAGTGTGCTGAGGCTCCGGCAAATAGCCGTGTAAGTAGACTGTCTTGATCCGCCCACGGCAGCCGCCTCCGAGCAGACCTCGCCACCAGACGCTTCGAGTGTCCACTTGATGACCAGGCGGCACTGTGCGTAATTCAGGCTCCCATGAGAGGGGGACAGCGAACACAACGGAGTCCACTGCCCCTAGAGAACCCCATGAACGGGGAGATGACTGAGCCGAACGATCGAAGGAGTCGAGCCTGTTGACGCCGGTGACCAGCAGCTGCTCCGTGTCGATACCGATGTTCCTTTGCGCTATGATCTGGTCGGTTGGGAAGAGACTGCCGTCCGTGGGCTGCACCAGCTGTATTGCAATTTCGATAGTACCGGCGGCAGGTCCCCGAGGGATCCAGTGAGCACAGAGAGTCCTCTCGGGACCGAGATGGGCACGGAAGAAGGAGACAGCTTGGCGGCAAACTGCTGCGTGGTCAAGTGGCACGGAGTTCACCGGCTTCCGAGGCAGAGACACCTGGACTTGAATTCGTACCGGGCAGATGACCGTCATCGAGGTCTCGCATCTCATCACCAGCACTCTGTACTTGATGCTCTTAACCAGAGCCACCGACAGCGGCTGTCCCGCCCCGCGGTACCGAAACGGTGAGTACCCGCCAGCCATAGCAGTAAGAGCCTCATCGGTCTGCAAAGCCTCTACGGAGCCTGGTGGCGGTGGCGGTGGGGGTGGTACCATCATTTGGCTTTGCGGTGGAGGAGGCGGGGGAGGGGGAGGAGGAGGGGGCGGCCCACCAGATGGGGGTGGGGGCGGAGGTGGAGGTTGGCCCGCTGCTTTGCCTGCTGTGATACCCTCTCCGGCGCGGTTTCTATTGCGGTTTCGTCTTCGTCGAGCTCTTGCCTTTCTACCAGCCGGTTGTTGCTGCTGTTGCTCATCTGCCTTGCCGTCTGGCCCATCGGGGCTCAGCGACTCCTCTTCACCTTCTATCAAGTCATCGTCCTCTTCCTCATCCACACCGTAATCGGTCTCAGGCGGCGCCATCATGGCGGATTCGGGATCGGCCTCATCCTCGCTCAGGCTGACATACCCCTCTGCTCTCGGCGGCGCTGCTGCGGCTGATGCGGAGACAGACCCATCAGCCTCACTCATGGGGGGAGAGAGAAAGATTCCTAGAGCTCCAATTAAAGTGCCGCACTCTAACTCAAAACATCAACGTCCGTAAGGTAAGTTCTCCTTCACCACAGCTGCCATCAACAGTCACTCGCCCCGAAAATACTTCCCGATGCGGGAGAACAAAGATAATAACCACCAGTAAGCACCATAAGTGCGACAACAATTTTGTGGCGCGCGACGTTTATTTTGCCGTCGCCACTTGTTTTTCTGCCGGCTTCTGTTCCTTCTCCTTTAGATTGACCAACGCTGGGAAATCGTTCTCATCGAAAACGAATTTTTTACTGGCCGCCGCCGAGCCACCTGAGAGGCCAAACCCATAGAGCAGCTAGTATGAAAGGGTTAATCTTTGAACATAACAGAAATGATACAAAAAACATTCAGTGGATGGATTGGGAGAAATCGAAGGGAAAATTGCCGGAGTTCATAATACGATAATAAACACAGTAATATAAAGGATGAGTATGCACCGTGAAGAGGCGGATGAAAATGATCGATAGTACGTGGAAGTTAAGCAACTATTAAGTGCTCATAGATCTCCTAATACTGTTTGATTCCTAAGTGATTATTATCTATCTTCGGTCACTTCATAACATTTCTAATTGTTACCAATAGTAACTATAGCAACATTACTCCATTTACGCCACACTACCGACCTCAGAACTAGCGCTGATTGAAGCACTCACCTTTATCAGCTTTCGATGACGAGGCCGCCACTGCAGCTCCTCCCTTCCCTCCAGCTGCCCTTGAAGCCCCCCAAGCTCCTCTGCCCTTGTTCCTCAGCCTCGGCTGGGCGTCCCTAGCCCCCATCACAGCGGCAGGCTCAGTAGCCGGCGCTGCCGCTTCCGCCCCACCGGAGCCGTTCATTTCCAGATTGCTGGTTGTGCCAGCTTTAACTATCTCTCTGACCAGCCTCTCCGCCTTCTTCACAGCCTCCTCCGTTCCTCTTATCAAGCAGATCGCCGGGGGCCCACCAGTAGTCCCCTCTGGTGCCCTCTTCGTCAGCTGGACATCGGTGCAGAGCGTTGCCGCCTGGATCCTGTGCAACTGAGAGGCATGACAGGTCCCTAGGGCCTTCATGATTTAGTACCGTTCGTCCAGATGGTCCCAAGACCGCTGCCACCTTCTCCTGAGGAACCTTCACCTCCACCGTCTCCATCAGAGCCAGCAGCGCCTTATGCTCGGCAACAGCCCGTCGAAGTAGCTGAGAACATGAGCAGTTACTCCAGGCCGTCCAGGCTGTTGGTTACTACCTTCACCGCCAGGGCCACCTCGGTAGGCCCCCCGACAACCTTCACGTTCCTACTCTCCCCAGGAGCAGCCTTTCTCGTTTCATCCACGTGCAACAGTGCCCCCGAGTCTTTCGATATCTGGTGCAGCTTAGCCGCCCTGTTCACCAATAACATGCTGATCACCGCTTCCACCAAGGACTCGTCCTCCGAGCACTCCTTGAGCGTGTTGAAAATCTCAGCAGTGCCGCTCGTTTCGATGAGCTTGTCTATGAGACCGCGGGCCTTGGTCACGGCCTGCGCATTGCCGGTGAGGTCCAGCTGCGGTTCCTCGCCCTCGCCGCCTTTTCGAAGTGTCACCCGGATGAGCCCAGACTTCCGCTGGATGTTCCTCAAGTTCCCAGTGTCCTCCCACAGATGAAGATGGTCCGGAGCAACCGGGATGGAAGTCGTACCAACCGAGGCCTCCTCCACGAGCTTCTCAATCTCCGTCACCGCGCCATTTAATTCCTTCTCCAAGCTAGGATCCTTATCCAGCGGCAATAGCACTTGTAAAGTCGTATCAGAGTCCCTGAGTATTGTGCAACCGCACTGTCTCCTTATAGTTGCGAATCTGCTCGCCAAAGGGGTATGGCCGCCCTGGCCCGCCCCGAACAGCTTGTCCAGCGCCTCCTTATCTGGGAAGCTCACCACGCGCTTGGCCACGCTACTGGCGTAGTCCTTGACCATCTTCACTCCAGTGGCCACATCACCAGCTGTCGCCCCTCGCACTGTAACACTGGCCACACCGGTGTTCTTGTGGGCCTTGGGATCCGGCGCCGGGCCCTTAATCTGAATCTGGCATTTTGACAGACACTCCAGCCTCTTCACATTTTCGCCGCGGTCGCCGACCACGCATTTGGCCACTCCCACTTCGAACTTCAGCGAGGTGTCTCGGAACTCCCCCCGCCTGGCCCCACCGCCCTCCCTGTGATCCCCGCCGCCGCCCGAGCCAGCCCGTGGCCTGGGTCGCTCGTTCACTGCACTGTGGGCTTCCTGGACAGCCTTGGCAACATCCTCCGAATCCGGACCGTATATCGTAATCGAATCGCCCCTCTGATTCTTAACCATCACCACGCCATGACGGCCCTCCAACTGATGGGCCAGCTGGAACACCCTCCTCCTCACACTGTTGAGGACGTTAGGATTAGTGTTGCCGTTGTCGGGTATCAGGCTCACCGATCGACTGCAAGTAGGGTTAAAACTGCCAAGTCGTTCTACAGCTGCCTCCACTGCTGTCTCCTCGATCCCAGTCGCCTTCACTCCCGTAAAAGCCCTTTTATCGCCCACTATAGGCTGTAGACAAACCTTGTACTCCTTCTCCCATTTGTGAGCCAGTGGCCCCGGCCCACTGCTCGTAAAGAGCAAGTCCAGCAGGTCCCCAGAGATGCTATCCTTTCCAACTTCCTTATGGTGCAACTCCTCCGGTCGCACCGGTGCCTCTCTGCCGATAATCTGTTGCAGCTTGTGGGCCAATCGAGCGGCCCCTCCGTCCTGTTGGGCCTTCGGAGGCCGACCAGCCTTGGCGGCTGATTCCTTCTGTTGAGCATTGTGATGGTTTTTCTGCTGCTGCTGCTGTTCGACAGCCAACTTTATGCCGGCCACCCGGTGCTGGAATGCTCGGAAGGCCTCGTGCTCTACCAACCGCTCCAGCTGGGTCTGTAGCTCGGTCTCCATGGCTTTGGCCTCCTTCACTTCAATAGAGTCACTCTCCTCTTTTCCATCATAAGCAGAAGCCATGTCATATCTGACAACAGGCCAGATACTCCCAGTTATCCCCGAGTAGCCCCCTCACATTTGCTGCCTCAGTTGGTCTACGGTGCCCCGGAAAGAAGGCTTCGGCTTCAAACTGGCCTTCTCAGCCTCCACAGTATGAGCCAGCTTCTTCAGGAACTCCTCGTATGCGCTTCTGCCCGGTTTCCCAGTTTTCAGCGCGTCGGCCTGCGAGTAGTTGAGCTAGTCGACGGGTGGAGCGTTCGATCCTACCTCTTTCTCTAGAGCGCCCGCGACCTCTTCGAAATGTTCAGTCGGCCCTTTCGGCACCGGTGGCAGCTTGGATTCATTCTAACAAGACAAGATACGCGGCTGTTATGCGAAAGGACCCGAGTTCGATCCCCATCAGGGACATCGGCTTACCGGAGCTTCGACGAAGCCAGCGGCAGCCTTTGCCTTTTGCTCGTTGCGCAGTTTGTTCTTCCTCCTGCGAGCGCTGGTGCTCATAACATAGCCACCGGACGAGACGCTCTCTATATCTTCATCATCCTCTGGGGTAGGGGGTGGAGAAGGTACGGGTGACTACAAAGGTAATATGAAAGTATCTTGAGGTTGAGCCGGTAAGATACGATGGAGGTCAACTTGCGATTCCCTGCTACCTCAGTAACCTCCTCCTGTGGTTTTGGTTTCGGACCTTTCTTCTTATGGCCCATGCTTTGTAAAAACTCCAACTGTCCAGCAACAAATCAGATCTACCCGATGGTCGTGGAACCAGGGGGCGCGTTCACTCCTTGCGTGGTCAAAAATTGCACGAAAATTTTGACCTAAGTGCAAGAAATGCTCCTGCGCTTGCTGTTGATGCGGCCCAAGGCTGAGTTTGAAAATATCTTTGACGGACATGAATTGCAAGGTCAAGCTTTGGATACTGGTGGTGTATGGATCAGTATCACTCCGTTCTGAGGGGTTGGTTAAAGTGCTCTCAATTTAACTCCGGGGGATTGGAGGATTTTTGAATCTCGGGGAAGGGGGGGCGCGGTGGTATCGGACCTATGCCTTGTGACGAAGAATAAGGATAATTTTCTGACACCTCTAGCTGTACCTACTAACTCATTCCCTCACCTGTCTCTGGTGGCAGCATGTCCGAACCCCCAGCAGACCAAGGCTCCTCTTCTAATGTGCTGGAAGATACCGTTAATAAGCTGTTTAATCGGCTTTATAACGGTGAAATGAGCACACAGGACCTGGTCAACGTAAGGGACCATGGGCTGTGGCGGGGGCACCGGTGGAGTAGTTGTCTGTGTCAGATGATGCTCCAGTTCTCGCGTGAGCCTGACGTTGGTACGCCTCCGACTAACCATCAAATTTTTGAGCATATGATCGTGAATCTCTGCGACGAGCTTAGGTTTATCACTAGGTAGTATCTTGAGGTTGAGCGTGCATATCATGCCCGCCTTAGATATCCATCGAATGAGCTTCGTATCACTGCAGAGCTTATCGGTCAGTTGCTTCGGTTCGACTTGGTTTCCCAAGTCCATGAAAAGGTCATATTAGAGACCAAAGAGTAATACCATCCTTCCTCCTCCTCTGCCAGCCTCCCCATGCCCTCCCCACCAGGTACAGCCCGCTACAGATCTGTATGAGGGTCATCCTCGACTCTCTTAAGAGACCTCCCTACTCTAGGATGTTCCGCTTTGGCGTACTGCTATATGCTTTATAAAGGCCTTGAGGTTTTGCCAGGTATTAATTATTGAGCAATTTTTGGACCGCATCGCCCGCTGGCCCCAGCTGTGTGCGGCCCTGGTCTCCGAGCGAGGTGTGGGTCCACAGTTCAAAAGTTGCTACCCAGACTACTACAAGTACCGTTTTCGCCCACCACGGGCGCATGGTCGATTATGCTCTTAGTTACCTCGTGGAGCTGCTGAATGCCATTCCCGCGGAGTACCGTGACCGACCGGTGATTGATCACTCGCTGTTGCTGCAGCAGTGGATCCATCTCCCACCGGCCCCGGAGCTCTACCCGCCTCCGCTACAGGAGAAGGAGGAGAGGGAACTGCATGCGGCCAGAGTAGCGGCTTTCAAGGCAGGAAAGCCGATGCCTCCTCCACATAGAGAAATGGTAATGCTTATGGTGGTATATGTGGAGGGCTAACTGGGCTGTTATTCAGCCCGCGGCTGCGGCACCTGCTACTAGCGGGGAGGCCCAACGGGGATCATCTCCTGAATCCGGTAGCCCACAGCAACGACAACCGCCCGCTATAGTGCCGGTGGACCGCATTCTCGCTGATGAGAAGGTAAGCCTGAGGCAGAGGGGCTCGGGTTTGGACTTGAAGAGCTTCAGGTGATGGCCGGTATTACACCCCCTCCAGATTGGTTCTGTGACATGACCATGCAGACTTTTAACTCGCTTACTCCTCAGAATGTAGGGGAGAAGGCAGCAGAGCTACGAGAGGTAGTCCAACTTAGACGGTGAAATTATGTATTATATCATATCACTCCCGACCGGCCCTTCACAATGGTTTCTAATGGATACTGTACTGCTCACTGCATGCCTCTGTCCAGTAGACCTCCTGATTAACAAAGCCTCCTAAGTACTGCATTGCGCTCCCCAAGCCACCGACATCGCATGACGTCACATCTCTACCGATTAGTCTTGACTATTCAAGTCTACGTGTTGCTCGAATGTTTGCTGATATGCTACTTTGATAAACTTATATGTACTCATTTACTAATGCGTGGTATATTACTTTGTAGTTTATCTTTTACACTGTAGCTCCCTACTCTTCTGGGGCACTGCATTGTACTGTTTATTACTCTTCCCTAGCCTTCAAGGGGCAAGGCTTCCTTGGTGCCGTTTCAATCTATATTAGTTTTATATTCTCATTGATGGTAATATGTGCGTCATTTCCCTCAGAACATGAAGCCAGAGTACTTCCAATGGTTCTCTATGTACATGGTCAAGAGCCGCGTTACCAAGGAGGTTAACCTCCAACCCTTGTTTTTGCAGGTATACCCACCCCTCCTGCATCGCTCCGCCTTCCCTATTGTCTCTTTTCAGTTCCTAGACTGTCTGGGACAGAACAAGCTGATAGACTACATTACCCAGAGCACGTTCACCGTGTTACACTTGCTCCTCTCGGACGAGGCTCTGGACATGGCGGTGGTCTCCCCGGCCCACAGGACAGCCCTTAAGAACCTCGGAACGTGGCTTGGCAGCGTACGTATTAGTAGTATCTCCCGGGTGAAGCTGTCTGGTTTCAGATTACCATTGGACGGAATCGGGCTCTCAAGGCTAAGGATTTGGACTTGAAGCAATTGCTACTAGATTCGTATTCCAACGGTCGCCTCACGGCCACCCTGCCGCTGGCCTGCAAGATCTTGGAGTCGCTGAAGGACTCTCGGACGTATAGACCGCCCAATCCCTGGAGCAACGCACAGCTCAGCTTGCTGGCGGAAATCCACGATGTAGGGGGAACGCTGAGATGAGGCTGATGAGGAGGAAATTAGCAGATTCCGAACCTCCGCACGAATTTGGTGTTTGAGATCGAGCTGTTGGCGAGGAAGTTGGACCTGTCGCCGTCCTTCCGGGAATACAAGAAGACAGATCTCCTAGCAGGCAGGAATATGCCGGAGGGTAGGCGAGGATAGTTCGGGGCGTAGGGGAAGTTGCGGTATGGCAGATTCACCTGATATCTCTAGAGGGCCCCATCCTATTGCGGCAATGGCCCAGAATCGAGTAGAGCCGCAGCGGCCGCATCCGTCGGCCCCGCCGATGGGAGCCCAGCCGGCAGCCTCGCCCCAGGTCGACTTCTCCCAGCGCATTGCGAACGCCATGAACATGGCCAATCTGCGTCAGCAACAACAGGCTCAGCAAACCTCCTCGCCGCCCCAGCCGAGGATGCAGCCGATGCCTTCTGCCCCTCCTCAGCGACCGATGCCGCCGGCTCCAGTGCCGTCCGTGGCTGCTATGCAACCAGCTAGCTCCTTTGCGGCCCAGGCGCAGGGTGCTCAACAACAACAAGGAGGGGGAGGAGGAGAAAACGAGGGCTTCATATTGCCCAACCTCCCCAGTCTTGTGATAATCGATCCTAATATCGAACTCTTCCGGCTGCAACCCAAATTGAAGCCCATAGTGCCTCTGGCGATGGACCGGGCTATCAGGGACATCGTCACAGCAGGTAGGATACAGAAGAAGAAGAAGGATCAGCCTGGTGGAAGAATGGTGGTGCTCTTTAGTGGTGGAGCGTAGTGTGTCTATAGCGACGCTTACGACCAAGCAGGTCGTGCTGAAGGATCTTGCGATGGAGCCAGATGAGCAGGTTGTCCGCAAAGCTGCCCAGCTGATGGTCACTAACCTGGCCGGAGCTCTGGCCCTCGTCACTTGCCGGTAGGATATTGAGAAGGCTAGCAGCAGGGCATGGTGTGATTAGGGAACCACTGAGGATATCCTTGACCAATCATCTTAAGGCTCTGTTGAACCCAGGCAATGCGGCTCCTCCACAGGACTACCAGGAGAATGCCCTCATCGACCAGGTAGGTTGGAAGTGCAGCTTCATCATCAATAGTAATATTAAAAACAAGTGGAATTGTTAATACCATGTCGGATACTACTGCGCTATTCGAACGTCCTCCTCCTCGTTCAGAAGGGATATCTCTTCATCCCCTTCGGTGTCTTTATTATTACCCCCCTCCAGCTTCGAACCCTCGGTTTTCATGGAGGAGGCCGGAAACTCAGGAATTGGTTCCTATGGTCGTTGCAGGTCATTTCAACGGTCACCGCGGAGAACCTGGAGTTGGGCTGCCAGCTCATCGAGAAGATTGTGTGCGAGAGAGCTGTGAAGGAGATCGACGTGGTCTTCCATCCTGTACGTACCCCAGGCGAAGCTGGTTGATCCAATTTCGTGCGTCAGGCTTACGAGGCCCGCCGGAGCCACAGGGAGAAGTACGGCCCCAACGGACCTCAATTCGTGGACACTGAGTTTTACAACGTCAACGGGACATGGCCCAACGCTCTGCCCAGCAGCCTTCGACCAAGACCTGGCCCGCTGCCGGCCAGGGAGCTCCGGGTAGGTGGAACCGAGTCCGGCTGTTCGATGCTCTGATTGATGTCACTCATGGCTCGCTGTTGGCTGAACGGCGACATCCACGTTGTGTTGGACAGTGGTGGGTTGTCAGGTGTACCGCGATTTCCTGACTAAGGTGAGGGCTCCAGCGACGGGTGGAGTGCCACCGCCAATGAGCGGTGCGGTGCCGGCCGACATACAGCGAAGGATAGTTGGAGCTCCCCCGGGGGTGATGAGAAGGAAGTGTGGTATGAATTTTTATGTTGTGTGTGTCAGATGCAGCCAACTGCAGCGCCGCAACCACCAGCTTTGCCTTCATTGGTGCAGGTCCAGAGTATCGTCAAGCAGCTCCATGCACAGGTAGGCATAACAGAGGAGAGGGGGGTTGGGTAGGACTGACATCATAGGCGGCTGGAGCGGTCCACCAATTGGAGGTCATGTCCAGTGATGCCAATCAAGCGAAGATCTGGAGGTTTACAAAGACGCTACTGACCAGCGGCTTAGAGGAAGTTGTATCGCGTGCAGCTACAAACGAGAGGGTAGGAACTTCTCTTGAAGCAGGGCCTGGGTGCAACTCCCTTTTTAGGTACTGACAATGCCGGAGATCAGCGACACCCAGCGGCCCCAGTTGGACAGCTTCTACGCCTTGGTTGGCTTGTGCAGTCTGAACACGCCAGCGGAGGAGTCGGGCAATCCTAACGCGGGTCTTACCGGCTGGCAGGTAATGAGACTGGCTGATGAATTTTCATGCCGCTCCTTCCTCCTAGTTGTTGTTGAAAAACCTGGATGAAATTCTGAAGCACGATCCTGGTCTGGCGACTGTGGTGGTGTCTCATGTTCTCAAGGAGATGAACCGCAGATTCGACCAGCTCGCGGCGATGTATGTTGGCGTTAACGTATTGGCTGAGAAGACGAAAACTGATGTAGGCGGTTTGCCTTGATTCCTGCGCATGCGTGCTGGTAGGCTGCCGGAGCCGTAGCGGTGAAGCAGCAACTTCAGTGGTCGCAGAGCCACGTTACCGAGCCACACGTCCGTCTGGAGCTCCATCTGGCTATGCTAGGTAGGGAGGAGTTGGTTAGGTTGTTATCGATGGTTGGGTGCAGGTGTGGTGTTGCATACTGTGGGGACGGCGAGCGAAGATACCGCTCTGCGAGTGGTACAGACGCCCTTGCTGGCCTTCTGCGTCGAGCTACTACACAAGAAGCTATTAGGCCATACTGAGGAGTAATGGCTAAAGTCACTGCGCCATTAAATTCTTCGTTTAGCGGCCAAAACCAGGCTCCCAGCACCGAGGCTCAGAGGCAGGCCCTCCAGCTGGCACTATGTGGAGTCATACGTTACTCTTTGGTGAAGGAATCTGAAGTTGACACTATCCTTCAACGACTGTTGACTGAGTACAAGTCACCTCAGAACACTATGTTCGTGGTAGGCAGGCTCTATAGCGTATTGGGTATAACGTGGATCGTAGGAGGGAAGGATCAGTGGGATGATAGGCTACTCCTGTGGACCAGCCTGTTTTACGGTTTTTCTCGGTGGGATCGAACCTCGATCATTGGCGATCTAAAATCTCCACGGGGAGTGAAAGTCTATAGATCGGGGCGTAGTGGATCTTGGGTCCCTGTCAAACCTAGAGATGCCTGTTAGTCTCCACGCTGTAGACCATGACCGGACATATGGTTATTATTGGCTCTTCCGCTGCTTCGGTTGTTGGGAGGGGTGCTTATTACCTGGTAATCTTTCTCGGCAGGGTTCAATTTACAGGCCTAAGATACTCGCTGAGCGATAGTGGGTGTGATGGCAGGTGACGTTCCTTCAATTGGTTCTCAACAAGATGCGTATCTCCACAGTCCAGAGCTGGGTGCATTCAATCGAGGTCATCCAGAGGATAGGCCTCCGCCTTAGGGAGCAAATGCAGCAGCCAGGATCTCATCTTGTAGCGAAGGGAATGCTAGTATCGTCCGGGAAGGGAATACTGGTGTTTAGAGCACCTTGGAGAAGCAGCTGGCTATGACGACGGCGCAGTTTGTGGAGGCTTGCAAGCATTCCGCCCAGGTTCTATACCCAGAGCGGGTACTTCAATACCGAAGGGTACCTACCGTATCTTTGCCGGTGTATTACCCTTCCTTCAGGCCTTGACATTGAACAAGGCGCCACAGAACGCAGTGCCACCAGAGGCCATCCACTACTTGGCGATACATGTAGGTTCTGGTATAGGCTCTGTTCGGATTATCTTATGTACCGGTGTAGGTACCACCGTCATCTCAATTGCAACCTCCCAGCAGCACTAAGCCCTTCGTTGACCAGGTGAGCTTCGGGTTCTGGAGCGTAGCTGTGATGAGTCGGGTGTTAGATTCCGGATGCCACTAAGAAGTCCTTTATTGAGGCCTATGATGAGTGGCGTAAGAGAACATCGGAGGAGATGAACTTCCCGTGTGAGGAGCCGACCACCAAGGAAGCGCTTAAGACGCTCAAAATAGACTACCTGAATGAGTATTTCATCTCCAAGGTAGGGGACGACCCCTTCTCCAGCGAACCGTACTGGTCTGGTTCAGGGCCTGGCGGTTGGCACTAACGCGCAGCCTACTTGGTTCCCGGGCTTCCTGGCGGTGGTCTTGGGACACGTCATTGATCTTGCTAGCAAGGAGACTATGGAAGCCAATAAGGACTCGGAGAATCCAGAGTAGGGCACCCTGCGGGAGAGGACCGTATCATTTCTCTCAGGAAATCTACCCACGAAACTGAGCTCAAGTTCGATGCGATAGATTGCTTCGCTTCGCTTGTGGTAAGTGCCATTATGAACATTGGATTTCGATTTTACTCGAAATTGCAGGATCTACATAGTCGGTTGTAAAAAGCTCGTTATTATTCAATCCTAGCTTGGTTCAGCAGAGAGGCCTGAGTTAACTGTGATGTAGGTACTGTTGACCTTGGATCCAGCGAGACCAACGGAAGGCCCCGCCGATGCACCTACACCTATCACCACAACAGTCGAGTACAACTCTATCAGAATGCTCCATAAGGCCCTTGAGGTACACAGGGTTGCCATCAAAAAAGGGAAAGACGACTCGCTTCGCTCCGCTAATGCTTTTGGTCAGATGATATCTCGTCATATATGGACTGACGCTAATACCAATGGGGACAAATTCAACCAGAGGTTCTACACTAGGATGCTTTCCGAGCTCCTCCAGGTGGGATTCCACCGATTTGGCCAGTTTGTCACCGAGCCTCTCAGAAATGCCTGGATGCGAGAGTGTCACGGGAGATCCTGTACAAGGAAGCCCTGCGCGGTCCTCAGCCGATCGATCCGTTGAGCGAAAAGTAAGCCGGTGACCGCTCTGGGCTCGTGGCAGTGGTGGGTTTTCGTAGGTATCTGTGTGCAATACTATCGGCCTTCGCGAAGACCCTTTCTTGGGTGGGACCGGGACAGATTCCACAATTTGTTTTCGGATGGACGTCATTGCTTACTGATGACAAGTTCTTCCCCCGACTGGTAGGCTGCCGTCTCCGGTTTCCCTCGGCTTACTCTAGTGCCGTCAGATGCAAGTCCGTGGCCAGCGCGGTTGGTTAGCGGCATCGAGGCTAATTCAGCAGCTCCTGCGTTACATTGCGCCCCACCTAGCCAATAGCAAAGACACCTCCCTGAAGGACGGCTTGGCTCGTTCGGTAAATCCTCCCAACCCGCAGCCCGAACTCCTGGTGTCCAGGTGCCGGAACCGATTAGAGTGCTGTACACTGGATTGTTGAAGATATGGATGACGGCCATCCAGGAGGACTATCCGGAGTTCCTTAGTGACTTCCAATTCTCGTTGGTCAGCGAGTTGCCGGAGAACTGCGTAGGGAACTCCTCCTCCTCGTCGTCGGTGTGAGGTGGCAGGCGTTGGTTCGTCAGGTGCAAGCCAAAAACATGATACTGTGCGCATTCCCAAGAGGAATGAAGTTGCCCGACCCGTTCGCCTTGGATCTACAAGTGGATACTCTTCCCGATGTCAAGATCAAGCCTAGAGTAGGAGCGATGTACCTCCGGTGATGATGATGGCATCGCTGTCGTCATCCTCTTCAGGTGTTGCTCCCTGAAACTACCATCCTAGAGCAGGCAGGTATCATACAGCTCATCGACGAATATGTGAAGGTTAGAGACCGCACCCTTCTGGACGCGGTCATCAGACGCATGCACGGTCCAACGGGATACAACCACACCTTAATGACGAGTGTTGTCCAGTAGGACGACGGCAACAATTTTCTTGCGCGCCACAATACTCCTTGAAGGTACATTGGCACCCGCTTGCCGATGGTGTGCCCCTCCTATGAGAATGCCATGAAAATCGGTGGTAACGTCCAGGTTGAGATCTTCATGTATCTGGCGTGTCACTTTGACCCTGAAGGACGGTAGCCATCGACGCCCGGCTATACCCTGTTGACGCGATCTCGTGCAGGTACATATTCCTGTCCACTATTGTTAACTTCCTACGCTACCCCAACTCTCACACTCACTACTTTAGCTGTTTGATCCTGTAAGTCTCGGAGACCGGCGGCAAGGACCAGCATCACATGTTAGGAACCTATTTGGGGACGCTCCTATTGCGTCAGTTCGAGAGCAAATTGCGAGGATTCTTCTAGAACGGTAAAGCTTTGCCGACTAAGTCTTGCGTGCAGCCGGGCTTGCTCAGGTTGATCGTTCGTCGCCCTCACCCATGGGGCCTTCTGATCACCTTCATCGAGCTTGTGAAGAACCCTCGGTATCGCTTCTGGGAGCATCCCTTCGTAAGCCACCAACTGAGCTTTGTTACGCGAGACTTGCTGATTTCAGATGAAGAACCCCGACGTCGAGAAGCTGTTCCGGACGGTAGCAATGACCTGTGTGGCAACCCTCCCGCCGCCGAGCTCTCACCAGGCCGGTGCTGTCGGGCCCAATCGGGCATAGAAAGTTTGTCGGGCCGTCGGCGGTCCAGAGTCGAACAGCTAGCTGGGGAGCTCTGGTCTCTCGGGACCGCCGTAGTAGCCACTGAAGTTGGTAGCGATACGATTGCCTGTACATTTATGATCGAATGGTCCTCCTTATTTTCCTTAGTAGTAGCAACAGAGTAGCCGCAGCAGCAGCTCACAAATGTCTACTGTGATTGGTCTTATCAGAGATACCTCTGTTACAAATAGTTAGCACCTCTCCAATCACTATCAGATGTATTTTCTATTCCTTCTAGTCAGTCTTGTGTTGGTCACCATTCAAGTGTCCTCAGGTTAAGGACATGTCAATAGAGTTGGACAGAGCCATTGGCAGCAATCACTCAGAGGAGTTTCGTGGCCTCGCGGCTTGGTCGTCCGGCGATTTGTCAAAATACGCATCGGCCATGGGCGGTGCTGTTTGCCTGCAGTCGGCGGATGACCAGCAGGACCCACAGCAGTTCCTGACGAAGGCCTTCTCTATGAAGTGCAGTACCATGGCCGTCGGCAACAGGGAGGGCAGCGGGCTCATCGCCGCCGGCTTTACAGGAGACCAGGCCGACGTCCTACTCTGGCGAGATGGCGAGCTACTGTATCGGCTAGAGGAGCATGATGAGGCTGTCACAGCCCTGGCCTTCACTTGCGATGACAGGTTCCTGGTCAGCACTGGTGGCATGAACGACCAAAGGCTCTATGTATGGGACTGCGAGAGAGGTCTGGTCATCACGTGTCGATCCTTGGCCACTTTGGTGCCGGTGAAGGCAATCGTGGACGGTGGGTTTGTGAAGGATGTTAAACGGAGGAACACCAGTCTGTATCAGCTGGCCAGCTGCGGTGGCCGTAACGTCACCATTTGGGAGCTCAACGATGAAGTGCAGAGCATCACGCCGGTGTCGATATCCCCCAGTGGAAAGCACACCCGGGCCTTCGAGTGCCTTTGCTTTTCGAAAGACTATGAGCTGCTCTTCATCGGCACTTCCTCCGGTGACATAGCGGTGGTCAAGATGCGTAACAGGGTTGTTCAGAGCTTTTCTGAGCCCGTTGGCGCTGGTGGGATATTTTCTCTGGCATACCTAGATGCCGCTGGGGATCTCGCACAGGGGAGCAGCCCCGCGGTGCTGGCAGGAAGCGGAGATGGCAGCGTCACGCTTTTCTCGTGTATCCTTACTGAGCTGCGGCAGCTTAAGCGAGTCGTGGTGGACCAGGGAACGATAGTGGGCATGTCGGTGGGGCGCAGGAGACAGATATTGTGTGCTTCCACTACCGGCAGTGTCTGGCTTCTCTGGCCGGACAAGGACATGGCCACCGCGTTGGTGCAGGAGAACACATCAGCTCCTCTGCAGGCTGTGGCCTACCCCATGCCGGACATCAGCACCGAGTTTGCGGTCGGTGATGCGTCCGGAGCTGTCACCCTCTGGAGCTGCGATGGTTCCTACAGTGTCATCATGAAGCTCGCTGCTCGACCAACCGCAAGCAGCCCCGTGTCTGCTGTCACCTGCCTCGGGTACCTCAGCCGCGCTGGCCTGTTGGTTGCGGGACACAGTGACGGTTTGCTGCGCAGCTGGAACTGTGGTGACGATAACGGCACTCTGCTGTGGACAATCGATACCACCACTACCAGAGGCCGAACCAATCGGGCCTCCGATGTTGGCGCTTTGGCTATGTCCAGCAATGGCAGGTTTGTGGTGACGGGCGGAGGGGAGGGTGAGGTCCGAGTTTGGGAAGTTAAATCGAAGGATATGGTATCCGGCATGAAGGAACATACTTCTCGAGTGAACGCATTGAAGCTGTTCTCGAATGACCAGTTCTGCGTCACCGGCAGTCGGGACCGATGCCTGCTGACGTTCGACTTGCGGGCGGAAAAAAGGCTGACCTGTCACAGAGAGAGGCACGGTGGCATCGACTGTTTGGCTATTGGCACTGATGAGAACGTGGTGGTTGCTGGTGGGAAGGAGAAGCATTTGACTTATTGGGACCTGCGGCAGCCAGAGCCGGTCAGGGTGGTATCAGCTGGGCCTGGGGATGAGCTCAAGGCGCTTAGTTTCCATGATGATGGAAAAGGAGGTTTGCTGGCCTCAGGTGGGAGGAGGGGCGGCAAACGGTAGCTTTCCCAATGCGGATGCATATTAGGATTTCTTGAACCCGCCAGTGACGTTCCCGGCGTTGTGCTAAATATAAAAGGAGATTTTTAGGTTAGCGGAAATTTTCAAAATTCCTTTTGCGATGTTTTAGTTCTCCTATCTTTCGATTTTCACGTTTCTACTGCAGGTGGTACCGGCTGCGTTGTGAAGCTTTGGGAGATGGGCTCTGGCCGGTTGATCTCAACCCACTTGGAGGAGCCTCGCCACAGCAGCTGCATTAACGACCTAGCCTTCAGTCCAGATGGCAAGCAGCTTATATCGGTCGGCGCCGATCACTGTGTGATGGTTTGGAACGTGTTCCCCAACGACCCGCCTGAGGCCGGTGCATGATTGCATATCGAATTAACGCTGTCACCATGCTCCTGCGCTTGCGTTAGTGTCTCACCTTTCCATATCTCGTTGCCCATAGGCGAAGGTCTACGCTTTCTAACACCGCATTCAGAGAGCTACCAGGGGGTGGGGTCGGTGGAATGGCCGGAAAGTGGCCACTATAATCCCAGCATTCTCGAACTAGGGAACCTCACACTGTGCCAGGTGAAAAATGGTGGTCTAGAAGTGCCTAGGAAAGATTTGAGTCGGTGGATCCGTTGACGTTGAATGGTTGATGAAATGAAGTGTTCGTAGTGGCGTGTCATCTACAATAGAGTAGGAGTTGTATATACGGCGTGTGTAGTCTGTAGTCTGTTCCTATCAGCCTAGGCATTTTAATGTCAACGAATAGAGGCGGCAGCAGCAGTAGCACTGCTGCATCCTGGTGGCAGAGGAGCGTAGCCGCCTCCTCACCGAGAGCACCCTCCGGCAGGGTTTTGCGGACACCATTGGGAAGCGGACGACGAATGCAGTCACAAGTCGGGTCGATACGGGACAGGCTTGACGTAGGGCATAGTTGACAGCATCTTGGTCCGGTATAATAAAAATATCAGCCGAAGGAGCGTTTGAATATTTAACAGACTTGTGACATATCCTCGTTTTGGTAGGTCGACCGCTTAATGGAATGGCCAGGCTTCCTTCCTATTAGTTTTTATCTATTAGCCGCAGGCTGTACCGGATGAATCTTAGAATAGGGAGCAGCACGACATCTTTATATCCCAATTTTGCTAAAAACTCGGTGGCGTACAGTGGTTATGCTTGGTCAATTAGGTAAACCTGCGTGAAGCCATAACACGCCGGAACCCTCGACTTTCACAAGCGTGGAATTTATCGCCCGAACGCTCATCCACACCAACAGCGGACTCTCCTGTGGAAGAGCTGCCGGCTAAACGACGACGATCCTCGGAGGCCTCTTGCATTGATTTAATGGATGCAACTCAAGTGGAAATTCCTGAGAACGATGCCAGGGGTAGTTTTCGGGGTATTTATCAAAAGCTATTGCGTGCTTTGGCTGCCAATAACTGTAGCGGCTTCATAGCGTTTATGATATTTACTGTGATACTATGTGATCGAGTGGACGAGAAACAACTATACACGCAGGTACCGCTTCCCACAGTGTTACAGCATGATGCTGTAACACTGTCAGCATCTGCCGGCAGGCCTTGCTAAGGCAATGCTTGCACATTTGAGCCCGAACTTCACCTCACCGAAAGGCGATAGAAAATGCACTTTCCGACAATTATTACACAGCGAAATATACAGTATGTCATGAATAAATGATAACATACTGTATAGTTTAGACTAAATTATAACTAAATTATTTAGTTACATAGATAGTATTATAATATTACCGAAATTATACAGTAACGATATACTGTATAATACAATGTGATAATTCGGGTCTCCAGTGGGGACTCTCCGCTGGAGAGTACTGGGCTAGTAATCGGGTGTCTGGGTTACCCATTCTTCAACCTATTATGGGGCGGCGCCATCGAGTTGAATCGACTATGCAGGTGAGGCTAGCTCGGTCCAGGAAGAGCCCAGCGGTATCGAGTGTGCCATTTGCCTCTGCCCGGCTGGGCCCGGCGCTACAGTTGGTACCTTGCACGCTAACGCATCGAATCCCGAGCCAAGCTGCTCTCATCGGTTTTGCTTCGATTGCATCTACAAGTGGTCGAAGGCTACCAACTTGTGCCCGCTTTGCAAGGGACGATTTGGCTGCATACGAAAGCACAAAGTCGTTCAAGGGGATGTCATGCGGTAAGCACGTCACGCGCCACGAAATTGTGACCTAAGTTCAGTCCTATAGAAGGCCCCTTCGGTCTGGTGCGGATACGTAAGAAAGACATGCGGCCCGAGGACTTTGTGACGCCTCCGGGCGAGGACGCGGAGATCGTTCAACGATATAATGACTTGGTTTGCGAGGTGAGAAGGTATCACTGTTGGAAATTCCAACTTGGAATATATGTAGTTGCTCGTCCCGGACGAGTCGTCCTCGACATAGACGAGTGCATTCTCATACGTAGACTCTACGTATGTTGGTGAGGAAGGCTAATTTCGGGAAAATGTAACAAAACTCTTTTAGATGTGTTCATATTGGGATTCCCAGCATTGGGGTCTCCAATGCTGGGCAGCCCAGTTTGGGCTGAATGAAATTAAGGGCTCAACTGATGACGGCTGACAGTTATTCCGGAAAAGTCTCAGTGGAACTGTGAGAAGGCATCACTTTTGGAGCACTCGAGAAAATTGCCCACCAATAGACAGGAAATACTGAATTGTTGGGAAGTGAAAAAATGGGCCGTAATTTCGCAATAAACCCAACAACAAATCATGAGTATTAATGCCAATATCGGCAAAATAATCATCAGAAGATGTCTGTCAAGAGATCCATCGTTTCAGGCCCTGACCCGCGGTCCCTGCAGCGCAGGACAATTCAATCATTGACATTGGGCATCAGATATAGAATCCGAATGATTGAGCTAGATAAAGCTAGCTGTCTAGTCAGACTAGTCGAATAATGGACTTTACATGGAGAAATTAACATCTTCTCGGTCTACAGGATTTTCTCTTCAAGTACGACCCTCCGCGTGGGAAAAGTACCAGGCGAATGACCTAATTCAACGAACGAAATAGCTTTCTCGGCAGCATTACGGCTGAAAACAACCGATTCGGCGTCTCTGGCGAGATAATACGCCACACCGAAGATTCTGAGCATCATAGGTGACGCTGTTAACTCCTTGAAGATGCTGTTGACCAAAAGCTGTGACCGTGTGAGCGAAAAACTCGATGGACGAGATGGGCTGCTGTTGAAAATCATAAGAGGCGCCTCCTCCTCGTCCGAATCGAAAGGGAGTCTCCCTGACGATCTGCGATGCTTCCAGACGACCTCCACCATCCTTTTTCCTGATCAGAGCCACAACCGAAGTAGGGTCACTCACGTTGTAGAGATAACTTGTCTTAACTGAAAACCGTTTATGATCTTCGAGAGCGACTATCGGATAGTCTTGCGGCGTGGGTCACGCCTGGTGCAATAATCATCGCTAATGCACGATGCACTAGCATGGTTAAGCAGTAACCAGGTACCCGTCCTGCGCATTCTGCAGGTTGTGGAGCGACCATCGTGATCAGACTCCCCGCAAACGGCTGAAATGAGTTCACGTAGCCTACGTGACGTAGGTCGTCCCGAAAACGGTCATATGCCAGACCGAATACGCTGCCCTGGGCCAGCTTCTGACCCTTTTGGGCTGATTTGAGCAATCGATGGTAAGGATTCAGTCCCGGCCTCGCGGTACCATCGGTAAGACCTATAGTATTATTATCTATCCATTTCCTTCTGCATTCCGCCCACTGCTCCACTAAAGCTAGTTGTTCCGTCACTGCTCGATGCTCTTGTATGCCCTGGTGTTGTCTTCATCGCTGTCTTGCCCGGCGCCTGTGCCTAGCAGCCTCCGACCGTCTCGACTTCGGCCTCCCATTTCTCTGTTTGGTAACCGAAGATGCCAGATGAAATGAAAACAGTCGGTTAACCGTGGTTTCCTTAAGCGCCCACGAGAATTTTTCAGTCCCGTATACATCTATTGGAGTCTCCATTGGTGCAGTCAGTGTTCCAACAAAGGTCCGTGCACTCCACTCTTTGTTTCCGGACGGAGGCAGCACAGCGGCAGCAATCCCCGGTTGTCAGCTATGCCCACTCGGCTTGACTGTTACCGTAACAATGTCACGGCTTACAGCAGCCGATCGCACGCTGAGTGAGAGGCCCAAGCTGCGGTCATAACGTCATAATTGGAGCTTCTACGATCCCTTTCGTAGAATACGGGATCTTAGTGAGCATTGGCAATACAGAACTTTCGCACGTCAGCCGAAACCCGTCAAGCTGAAACACATTCTTACTGAATGTGTGAACTTTACTGTGGAGTTCGACGTCCCTTAATTTCAGTAATTGGACAACCTCACAGATCCAGTAACTGACTCATAACCCAATCCCTCCACCTTCTCGTAAAAAGTAAGCCTAGTGACGAATCCCTTCGCATCAATGATTTCGACAGAGAATAATCTACCAGCGTTGCCGCGGTAGAAGGCAACAGGGCTTTCCGATATAACCTCGCACTGTAACCTGAGCCTATGCAGCAACATAATGTCGGTTATGTGCATCACAATGTGATTCATTACATGTTTTTTGCATAGAATTATTATGCATTTTAGAATCACCCGGCGAATATTTGAATGAATGCCGGGAAATTTCTCAGTCTGAGAAATGTGCTTCTCTGAGAATCTCAGAGAAGCACATTTCGCGAAAACCATGGACATCGTTGCCATCTGATACTGACCCGTCATTGCTGGGTGCAAATCCGGTCACAGTTGTCGACTATGCAGTGACCTACTTGGTGTTATGCTCATTGTAGGGAACAAAGCGCAACACTTGTCTTCGAGAACGACGATTCGCAGGTGTCTGACCCATGGTACTGGGTGTGCTAAGCTCAGCTTCGCCAATTGTTGAAGTGGTGCCATTTTAGGCGCACTAGGAAGCATTTTCTCTTTCAAGTCACAAGCTCAGTGGATTTCTCCCCACCGTTCGGCATAAAAATCTTGAGCATCTTGCACTCGTTTACATTTCCCCACTGCCTGAACCCTCAGTTTGGCATATGCTTTTCAATTAATCATGCCCTTCGATATGTGATCGGCGTCATGAGCACTGCTCGCGTCTTTTTTCAGGCGTGCCATGAGGGTACCTCGGAGAACGCCTTGCTCATTTGCGAGATGTGCGACAGAGGCTACCACACATTCTGTCTCCGTCCAAGACTTACAGCAGTTCCGTTGGACGACTGGTGAGGCCATTGGAATGGAAGTTTCGACTCGTTCTTGGAACAGGTTCTGCCCGGAGTGCCAGCAAGCTATTTGCGAGTCTCGAGCGATGTCCCCGCCAGTGCGTAGATCTCTGCGGCTGCAACGAAGAACTTCGATAAGCAGCGGGGCTTCATCTCCGATCGATTGCGACTCCGCATCCTCATCAGCGACTGAGGAGCAGTCTCCGGCTGAGGTGCCTCGGCGACGCTCTACAGAGGAGCGGCAACCAGCGCCGACTAGACGGCTGCGACGTGCCTGTCGGAGAGATTCCTTTGCCAGCGAGGTCTCTTGCGGCGAATCGTTCATTGACCAAATGGCCAGAGAGCACCAGCGGCGCTCTGGCAGGATATCGAGCATCCGGCATAGTGACGTGGAGCGGAATTTCGAGGCCGGGAGGAGGGATGAAGCCTCAAGTAGCGGAAGTGATGGAGATGTGCTTGCCAACAGCGAGGGGTGGACTGAGAGCCTGCTAAGAATTCGAACGCTGCATAAAAGAAGAAGCCATGGGTCGAGCTTGGATTCCAGACTGCGGCCGAGGGGCTATTAGATAACGCTGTAGAATTTACATTAGACTAACACAGTGTTGGTTCTTGCACAGTAAAGCCATGTAATGCATCGGAGCTAATTGCTATGTTGTGCGAGTTGGAAGGTCAATTTACATTGGGGTAGTCGGCAGTGGAGAGTGGTGATTTCATGGCACTTCCATGGTCTCGAGTAAGCTAGCGAATTTTAGAGCACAATCGGGAAAGGCTAATAAATACGATCGCTGGGAATCGAACTTGCGGTCGTCAGGGTAGATTCATTTTAAGGCAGTACAATGGACTTGTCCCCACCAGCAGTGAAGCGTCTCCGTACCAGTGCGGGCCTCGACCCGAACTTGGCTGAGGAGTGCCGCCGCAGTCCTGTCCCGGTAGATGCCCTGCAGAAATCGCTTGCGTTCATGCAGGTTGGTCTGGCTATTTTGTGGCGCAGTGACGCTGCTCTTATTTAGGTTGACGTGGATAACTATGCTGCTGCATCGAGACCATGTGATTCCATACAGAATGGTGAAGTGCCGGTCATTCGAATGTAGGCGGATGAAACTCTCAACTCTCTTTGATAGTTCTGGTTTGGGGTATGTGTGCATTTGATGTTTTCTTTCAATGCTAAGATCTTTCCTATGGGAATTTCTATAATATCTTTTCTGCACTAGTAACGTATGTCCTACCAAATTTTCTATGACATCTCTGCACTAGCTGCGTCTCTCAACCTTGGAAGAATGCATTCCACGAGGAATGCTTGCTTCGATTTGTCAGGTTTGGCGTGACGGCTGGCGGCAACTCACTAATGTGTCACATCCATGGCTTCCTACCCTACTTCTACTGTCCGCGGCCTGACCAAACCGTGGACTGTGAGCGCTTCCAAGCCAGGCTAGAGTCGGCCCTAAGAGGCTCGCAAACTGCCTCGGGGACGAGATGCAAGCAGTTGGTCACCAACGTAGAGGTAGCTACTACCAGCTTCATCTTGGTCTGGACTACTCGAGTCGCAGATAGTCGTTCGAGAGAATCTGATGGGCTGGACCGGACGCAACACTGCCAGCGAGTATTTCCGAGTTACCGTGGCTCTTCCCAAATTTATATCAACTTCAAGAGGCGTCCTCGAACGCGGTATACCGGTGCTGCAAGGTAGGCTTCTGTATGTGCGAAGCAATGATTCTACGTGGTTAGGTGATGCCCTGTGGAGCTGCACTACCTTCGAGACCAACATCCCCTATCCCCTTAGATTCATGATTGATAATGATATTGGCGGTGGTTCTTGGGTGAGTTGTCGGGCATCCTCTGAGGCTTCCCCAGTTCAGCTTCGAAGCTTTTTACCGAGAGTGATTCTCGGTTCGGAGGCGCAAGAATCGATGGGAAATTTTTGAATTCCGTCGCTCTGTCAATATAGTTCTCGGCATGGCCTTGGCGGTAAGAAGTCCTCTAGCTAAGGGTGGCGTATCTTAGGTTGAGCTTCCCGCAGGAGCCTACACTCCTCGCACAGAGAACGAGAAGGTGAGTACTTGCCAGATCGAAGTGGATGTACCGGACTATCGGCAAATCATAGGGCATATGGCTGAAGGTAGGCGGCCGGCAGTAGCACTGTGAGAATAACAGTGTCTCTCTCAGGTGACTGGATGGCCCTGGCCCCACTAAGGGTTGTATCTTTGGATATCGAATGTGTGTCCGAGCACGGCAAAGGGTTTCCCACTCCGGACGTGGCGCCTGTCATCCAGATAGCTGCTGTGATGCAAGAGGGGAGTCAGAGGCTTTACTCACTTACCGGCCAGTAGCATATCCTTTTCAGCTGAGCAAAAGCATAAGATCGTCTGGACTTTGGATACGTGCGCGGATATTGCCGATGCCACTGTGGTGTCTTTTGGGAGCGAGAGAGATCTCCTTTCGAACTTCCAGCAGTAAGTCGGTCGGCTCCGGCTCCCTGGAAATTTCAAGTTTCGCTGGAATTGATGACATTGATGCCTCGCGGTGTCAGCTCTCACTTGGAGCCTTGCACTGTGCGGCACATCCATCTACTGTTGACATTGGATTAGTTCATGGCGTGGTACACAATTCTCTGAAGGTACCTAGTCCTAGTGGACCCTGATGTCATGACCGGCTACAACATCATCAACTTCGATCTTCCTTACCTTCTGGATCGCGCCGCTCATCTGAAAGTAGTCGACTCTCTAGTCTTTGTCGATTTCATCGGGACAGGTTCATCCGCCCTTCGAGTACCTTGGCCGTCTGAAGGGGGTGGCCTCCAGAGTGAAGGACTCTGTATTTGAAAGCCGTGCTCTCGGCAGGCGAGAGAACAAGGATATCAATATTGAGGGAAGGGTTCAATTCGACATGATGGTGGGTGGATTCTCATTTAATGCTACCGCCCCACTATCAACTGGGTTGTCCAGATTGTAATGCAGCGCGAGCACAAGTTAAGGAGTTATTCTCTCAATGCAGTATCGGCTGAGTTCTTGGGCGAACAGAAGGAGGACGTTCACTACTCCATCATCGGTGACCTACAGAAAGGCACGCCGGAGACTCGCAAGCGTCTGGCGGTGTACTGCCTCAAGGATTCACTCTTGCCGCTGAGGCTCATGAACAAGCTCGTCTGCATGTGAGCCATCGAGCGCGCTTCAACATTAGATTCCGAAACGCCATAACGTCTGACTTTCCCTCGGCATTTCGGCTGTAGGTATAACTATACGGAAATGGCGAGGGTGACAGGAGTACCGATTAACTACCTCCTCACCAGAGGCCAGATGATCAAAGTCGCCTCCCAGTTGTTCAGGAAGGTAGGCTCCTCAGCAACACCGCCAGTACTTTCGGGTAGGCTCGCTCTCATGGTTATGTCATTCCGGCACAGAAGTCTTCACCGGGCGGCGAGTTTGAGGGCGCTACAGTGGGTTCGGTGGTTCTCATTTCGACCGCCGTGATTGAGCCCTGGTCAGGTGTTGGAACCGTCGACGGGCTTTTACCAGTTGCCGATAGCCACCCTTGATTTTGCCTCGCTGTACCCGAGTATCATGCAAGCTCACAACCTCTGCTACTCGACATTAGTGCAGCCATCAGTGGCACAGAGGGAGGGCCTCACTGAAGGGGAGGGAGGAGATGTAAGCTTTTAAAGTTTCATTGAACGAGCGTGCTCTGATAGGTCACCCGTACGCCGTGTGGGCATTTATTTGTGAAGCAGAGCGTCCGAAAGGGTCTCCTACCTATGGTGCTGGAGGAGCTCCTCCAAGCTAGAAAGAGAGCAAAGAAAGAGATGGCACAGGCAACAGACCCTTTGAAGAAAATGGTAGGAATACTAGTAACCAGTAAAGACTTCTTGTGCGTCATTCTTCAAGACTGACACATAGTAACACCTTTCTCAACACATTCGTCATGCGTAGTGCATCACAACGACATGCTGCCGCTCGGCAGTGCCGAGTCGGCACAGCGAGGAATGCCAACCGGCAATAGTTAATAACCAGTCCATCTCAGAAGAGCGTTTCTCTTTCAGAGTTTATAGGGATTCTCGCCTCGAATATCTCGCGCAGGTCCTCAATGGCCGTCAGCTCGCATTGAAGGTGTCTGCCAACTCGGTCTACGGTTTCACTGGTGCCACAGTCGGTATGATGCCCTGCCTTGAGATAAGTAGCAGCGTTACTGCTTTTGGCCGCCAAATGATTGAACACACCAAAACACTGGTGGAACAGAAGCAAGTCGATTTCTGTCTCCCCCTATCGGCGACACTTCTCCTAAGGTACCGTGTGGAGAACGGCTACGCCCATGATGCTACGGTCATCTATGGTGATACCGATTCTGTTTTTGTTAAGTTCGGTTGTGATACTGTGGAGGAGGCAATGAAGCTTGGACAGGAAGCTGCGGCATACGTTTCGACCACATTCATTGATCCCATTAAACTGGAATTCGAGAAGGTGGCTCGAGATTGGCATACTGAAAATGAGACTGTAGTTCTCTTTTGCGGCAGGTATACTTCCCGTACTTATTGATGAATAAGAAACGCTACGCTGGACTGTACTGGACGAACCCTGTGAAGGCCGATAAGCTGGATGCTAAAGGTGGGCCACGCCTTCCGTTTTTACTAGCGGTCAATATATGCTTGATTCCACCGGTCTACAATTTTGTACGGAAGCACGAGGAGTTAAAGTGCTATTTTCGGCAGGTATTGAGACAGTACGGAGAGATAACTGTGAGCTCGTCAAAGTGGTGGTAGAGAACACTCTGAATATCATTCTTAAGGAGAACTCCCTTGACAGAGCCATTGCGTAAGACTGCGCTATTTTCATAATATCGAAGGGTCACTATACTCCGCGGAGCGAGGGACAATTCAATAGTAATGCTGCAGCATCACAATTGGTCATTTTCGTCAGTGCTTACCTTAGAATACTATCATTTATTATAGGCCAACATTTACCTAATCCTAAAAGCTATCTATGTACCCATTCTCCCTTTCACTGTGTTCTCTTTTCCAGGTTCATTCGTAACACTCTCTCTGAGTTGCTGCAGAATAAAGTGGACATGTCCATGTTGGTTATCTCCAAATCCTTAGCGAAGGGGATGGATGATGTACCTCGAGCTGCCCCACTTGGCTGGATTCTCGTCTCTCTGTAGGGGGCATACGCTGCAAAGCAAGCCCACGTTGAACTAGCAAAGCGAATGGCTCAGCGTGATCCCGGTAATGCCCCGGCCATTGGTGATCGAATACAGTAAGCCGCAGGGTCCCTGATGCCATCTGGGAGGTGCCCGCCAGGTACGTCATCATCAAAGCGCCAAAGGGAGTGGCTCAGTATGAGAAAGCCGAGGATCCTCTCTATGTGCGTGGCAGAACGAAGAGCGGTAGAACGTGTGCTTTCATCAGGCTGTTGAAAATAATATTCCCGTGGACGGTCAGCACTACATCGATCACCAATTGAAGCAACCTTTAATGAGAATCTTTGAGAACATCTTACCGAATGCAGAGTCCGTACTCTTTTCTGGAGAGCATATGCGAAAAGTACGCAAATCAGCCAGGGGATCTCTGCAGTACGTTTGCAGGTGTTCCAATCGGCGCCATCGGCTACTGGTGGCCTGTCCATGTTTCTCAAGAAAACGCATAAATGTCTGTCGTGTAAGGCAGTATTGAAGGACGGCCATGGCGGCGCGCTCTGTCAGCATTGCAAGAATGTAAAGGAAGGACAGGTGAGTTTGTTCGAGTTTGTCTTCCTTTTCGTGAAACGCTCGGACGGCTCCAGGTGGTTGTCGAGAAGACGAACGAGTTGCGCGCGCTGGAGGTTCAATTCGCGCGGTTATGGAGCGAATGCCAGAGGTGTCAAGGAAGCGTCGAACAGGATGTCATCTGCACATCCCGAGACTGTCCAGTATTCTATCGGCGAGCTAAAGTAACATAATGATGCCATCGGCATGAAGCATATGCTACTGCAGGTGCGGAAAGACGCCGCCAGGGCCGCAGATGCTGTGAGCCGGCTAAGAGAGGCTGTTGACTGGTAGAGGACGAGGCTTGGCGAATTTCCACCTAATTTCGTGCACTGCAAATGGAATAGTTTTGTTATCAATTCAATTCAGCCATAAGAGAGTTAGAGTTCAAGTAGCGACGGACTAAAATGTCATCCAAAAGGGAAGCTCAGGAGTGTCGAAAAGCTCACACCAGGCTACGCACCGGAGCCTTTCAGTCGCTGTAGTTCTTGGCGAGTGCATCACTACCGAGCCAGTCCCAGTGAGTTACACGCTGCAGCGGACCTTTATAACTCGTAAACCGAGCCATGACGTCCTGATTCGGCAGTCAAGATTGTTGACTCAAGAATTACACAGGCTCCCAGTAACATCGCATCTAACTATGGCTCTATGTTCATTTTATCACATGAGGTTGCACAACTTGTTCTGGCCTTGGCTAGACTACTCGTATACCGTTAGCTCCTAGAGATTCCCGAAGACGGAGCTTCATCGCCTATCCTTCCTCGAGATTCGATGCGAGCAGAGAAAGAGCAACATCATACAAAGTGCTCGCTAGCGAAGCTGAGGCACAACCTTCAGGCTGAACACTTCTGGGTGAACTATGCAGTAACACAGGAGGATGAGCAAACAAGCGCACTATGTGCCGCAATAGCCAGGTAAATATCAATCTTCCCGGTTGCACGGCCAGCAGAGGTGTCATAGAGCAAGCGCCGCGTTGCTCGGATGTCTTTCGCTCGGGCCACTGCCCGGCGCTCGACCTCTGGCGATTTATCCCTATTAACGCAAAACTACATATACCTATGATCGAAAAGCTTATGCGGAAAAGGCTATCCACTTGGCAACTTCATGACAACGAAGGCCGTTATGCAGCGAGCGAGATCATAAGGCTCAACAAAAGCCAAGATTGAGGTATTCTCAGCTGTTCGCGACGCTCTACACGAACGTCGCTACAGAACGAACGTGCTGGTGAACCTCGCAATCTTGTTGTATTAGCAAGGGTTTGTGAACAGATCTCTTCCTTCGCAGCAAACGATATGACCAAGCACATCATGGTCACAGTGATTGCGACTTTGACCATGGTATCTAATACACGTGCCATAATTCCGCCCGAAGGAGACACAATCCTTGGTGCAGCAATCATCGGCGCCCCATAGTGCGACGAAAGCGATGTTGCAGAGAATACGAAATATCATGTTGGGATGTAGACAGCGAAAGGAGAGCTGAAAGGGCGAGACAACGCCTAAAGCAATATGGATATCTCTCAGTGGGACTCGGCTACGGATTTTCTATCCCTTGGGTGATGTCTTGTTCCGATATTCGAAAACAACACATGGGGTGAACGAGCCAAAAACGTTGTACTAGGCGTAAATTATTTCCGTTGCTAACATCGACTTTAGATGAGTAGTTCTTGTATGGGATGCGAACTAAATTCTTTGGGCTGCGATCACTTCGGCCCGCGTACCTTTTACCTATGCGTGCGTACGCAAACTGCGGCCAAAGTGAGATTCAAACGACCGACGCTGTTCTTTATATTAGTGAAGTCTAGCTTCTGCTTAAGCTAGACTTCCTATACCCCGTAGACTGCCGGAAACAGAAGATCTGCTGAGTACTATGAGTAGTGTGGGCCCCCGCATACTATGCATGCGACGCATAGCGAGTGCCTATGCGCGTCATGTCACCCAACTTCCGAGTCGAAAATTTCGACGCCTCACCTTGCCCGACATTCGAAACCGACCACAGTGATCAACAGCTCCAGGTCAACGAGGAACTTGTTGGTGGTCTCAGAGTAGCATCGAGTGTTGTCAGACGGACAGTGCGAGTTGCTCCCAGCATGTAGCAAGGAACCCTTTGTTGCATGAAGCGTGAAGCCCACAGCACGCCATTGGCACACTGCCAATGGGCCAAATATATGTCGATTCGATGCTTTGGAAGCGTTTACCCACCCAATTATATGCTACGAAGCAGAATGTCCTATTATAAGATCTTGCTACTTGTACTCGTAGTTTCTTGCTTTTAATGCTCTCGCTGGATAGTTTAGTTAACTCTTCCGCTGTCTCAGATCAATGTTTTCAACTCAATTTTACTAGTAATAAATTACCATTCAAGTGGACATACAATACGACATCAATAACTCATACTCTACGCTAATCGTTAAAGTTGCTTTTTTGGTTTGAAAAACATGCCAGACCTTAGCAAAGATGACAACACAGCTATCCAGGACGTCTTGGGATCGGAAACCATCAGCTACTATGACTTGCTTGATCGTAGCTCTGGGTCACATCCAGAGAAGAGCGAGTGCAAGACAATCATTGGATTACTGCGCTCCAAGGCTCCGGAAAAGGTCGTCAGGTAGGAATATGCCGCTGACGCTATGGTCACTAACTTTGTCATATTCGTTAGGTTCCGAGGATTCCAGTGTTATCGATAAAGATGGAGCTAAATGCACCGTTGCAGGAACTCCTAAGCCCTACGAGCGTGCCACGCTCAGCGTGGTCCATTTTTGGTATTTGCAAAATTGAAAGCACACCAGCACTGAATATTTAGGAGACCGGTACGACTGACGATATCGCAAGCGCGGACGTTCACAAACAGCAGCCGTGACACCGAGCACCGTTGCGCCTCCGTATTAAACAAGAAACCTGAGAAGAATCTACACCATATGTTAATCGCCGTCTCTGCTGCGGTAGGCGGGCGGCTGGTCCAAAAGTTTTGGACCAAAACCAAGTTCGACGCCAAGCGCCGACTCTTAGCAGTGGCTGAGTCGAGGGGGGCTCGCTTAGTTCCTTTTGAGCTGAATATCTTAGCGGCCCTACTTTCTACGAAGTGGCCACCAGGGGGACTAATTCGATACTCAAGCACAACATTCTCACTGGGCCTTATGGCCCGCGCCTGAGATCGGAGGATCTCTCGGACGCAAGGAAGATAGCTTCTAGACTTTCAAAAAACCATGAGCGTTGGTTCTTGGCGAACGGAAAAACTTGTTCAGCGATCGACGCCGACAGAGAGGTAAGGTGCGGTGCTTGACGTAACATAGCTTGACTTGCCTTAGGCTGAATGTGGAGAAACATCTCCAGCGATTGACGCAGACAGAGAGGTAAAAAAAGAAACGTTCACTTCCCGACTCAACATAGCTCGATCTGCTCTAGGCTGAATGTGGGGAAACATCTACAGCGATTGCGAATGGAGTTGTACGACCCCACCGTGAAGGTGAACCGGAAGCTCCTACATCCTACCCTAGCGTAAGCTCTCTCTCAAAAGTAGTCCATCTTCCCGTGATTCAAAACATCTTTACAATGAAGAATGCCGAACAGCGCTCCGTCGAGAACGACCGTATCTCGCTGAACCTTCCGAAACTCCCTGCTCAACTGGCATTCCGAGTAACTCCGGCAAGCCCGCATCGAGTAGTCCTAGTACTGCATGCTGGCGGATCTGTAACTAACCACTTCGGTTCGTCACGGGGAACATGGTGGCCCAACTCGAGTCGGTGCATGTCGGTAAAAGCGACAATAGGGCCTGGTGAAAGTGCTCAAATTCATGGGAAGATCTCTGTGGCGCTGTTATTCTCGATCTACAGTAGCAAGACTGACGGCTGCGAGGGCTACTCAACCTCTTGCCGATGAAGAACACCAGGGACCATTCACCGATGAGAAGGTTCTGCCGTTTCACATCGCCTCACTGTCTCTAAATACTCGATCCAGACAGGTTGTAATGAGTCTAACACCAGAAACGTTGGAGGCCGATATGCTTCAAGGTAGCAACCAGAACAAGAGGTTCATGGCTGAGCAATCTTATCTTAGATGGTTGCTCTGCTATGATGTTCTTACTGGTGAGCCGGTAATAATGTTATGCAATTAGCATTGGCAAGTAAAACTGTGATCTTTTCAGGTGGCGGTTATCACCTACACTTAGCAGGCGAGTCACCAACTTCTAAAGCTTACTGGTTATCTCTAGGCTGGCGCAACAGCCGCTGTGGACGAACCAGCAACAGTTGGCCGTTTAGGCAGCGGCTCAAAGTTGCTGTCTTCTCCCGACAGATTGGTCCCAATTGGGACCGACGATGTCTAACAACGGTAACAGAGGTACCGTACTACGCAGAATTGAACGCTCTACTCATTATCGAGCAAATTCCGCGTACCCACTGTTGTTTTAGTGACGGCAACTGTCGCGGTGGACTGCCGCTTTGGCCCCTTGTGCGATGTACAAGGTTTGACCAACAAGCGCTTTGGCTGCGTCCCAACCGATGCGACCAAAAGTAGATGGCCGCTTCAGTTTGTCTTCAAGACACCAACTCTGAACCATTCCATAACTTTGCATCGGTTGACGGCTTTCATCGTTGAGTGGCATGTATGTATTATATACAGTTGGCCTTATATACTATATAAGGCCGCGTGTCAGAGCCATTGCAGACTACATCAATGGCAATGAAGGATGCTTGGCTACTGTTTGGGTCAAGCCCGGGAGGGCTGTCGCGATAGCGGACGAGCCGGGTGCCATCACAGAGTCAGAACTACATGTTTACTCTTCGCGGCCTTTCCATTCCAATCCTGATTTCCTTAATAAAGTCGTGGCTATGGGGTGGGAAATTTGCTTTCTTTGCGTAGCATATTCTTGTGTGTAGATTGAAACGTGAAGTTAGAGACCCTAGCCTACTCAATATCAGACTCTGATAATCAGAGCCATCCAAGGACCTCAGAGGCATAATATCAACCAACCGAGTACGTGAAACGGCCGCTCATCGAATGTATTATTATTTTTTAGATGCCACAGCACAGCAAGCTGTTAACCAAGGGAATCAGGCCGCTTTTCCAGCACAACCAGTAGTATATCGTTATCGTTGAATACGTTCATACGTTCAATAGCTTGACTTGAAACTGCGCTCGTATTACTCTCGTCGCTATTGCCTCTTTTTAGGTCAATATCGCACCATTTGAGATCGAGACGAGACCGACAATCTCGAACTCCCGAGTCTCGATGCCGCTCTCTGTAGAAGCCACTTCAGCAAGCAACGTTAAATTTTCACTAAGAATAGCTGAGCTGGTTGAGTTTCGGGGCTCGAGAGTCTTGAGTCATGACCTGTACTACAGGTCCTGTAGGTCATGAGCTCGAACCCGGCAGTGAGATCACTCATTGAGAGGATTTTGTATGCATCCCTGGCACCGTGCCAGTGGCACGCAAACTATATCCGTTTGTGTCACACAAATTGTGTGCCAGGGATAACTGGGATAACTCTTCTCGTCGGTCTAACTGACGAAAAGCGTTTCGCAGAGCACGCGGAACTTCACTACGGAGGCGTGTACCGGCCAGCTCATAAGATACAGTAGTTATGGTGCAAAATTTGCACTGCACATTCCCCGGTATTCGTGTCCATGGACTCACTGTCCGTGGCATGGTGAGGAAATTATAATTTCATGGATGTAGTACAAATTTCACTCTAAATTTTAGTAAATTACAGTTTTAAACTGTAATTTGAAATACTGTTTGTTATTCTCAATGTCCAAGTAGCTACTTTTGTTAGTTTTGTGTCCGAATTATTTTACTAGTTGGTGTCCTTATGCCGCATAAGCACACGCATAAGATATACGCTATTGGACCGCGGCGGTCCTATAGCTCCCTTGAGGGTCAAGCTCTGCTTTAACTTATTTCTAACTTGAGTTACAACCGTGCGTCTCGGAGTCGCCCGAAGTCGGAATGGGGGGTGAAGCGGAGTCGCTCACTACTAGTCCCATAACCGGTTATCAAACCTTACAGCTTTCGATCGACACCAACAAATCTTAAATATCCATAATCATGTAAACTATGACGACTCGTCATTGACGAGCACAGTATTTACCATTGACCGACACAAGAGAAGTCGAGGTCAGCCAAGTTTGGTATTGACAGCATTGATGAGTGTTATCGAAACATCGGTCTTGGAGCCTCCTAAGCTACAGGCTAATGAAACTATAGCTCGGGATTCTCGAGCCGGGAGATTAAGTGATACTAGGTTACCTAGTCTTAACTTCTACCTAGTCTAGGTAGAAGTTAAGTTTTCAACCCTGAGTCAAACGAGAACACGGTACCTAAGAATAGGTCTGTTCTTCAGCTGAGAATAAGAATTGAAGTGGGAATAATATTGTATTATAAGCTAGGGCTGAGGACCATCAAACTATCATCATGCACGGCACTGAGCTCCGGGGTGAGCTCTTGAGAGGTTCGGCCTTGTGGGTGGCATTACGAACATGTTACACGGGCCTAGAGGAGATGGTCACCAGATAGTACCATAAGAGCGAGTAGGTTTACCATCAGGCCTTTCATCTTGTTTCTTGACAATCCTCATATATCCTCCTTCACCCCACTCTTCTCCCCTCGAGTTCTTGAGAATCCAATAGCTACCATTAATAACCAATCACGTGAATTTTATCGCATCTCGCACTCACTCTTTTCCCACATTTGTGTCCGTTCCAAACCCGACTAATAACATAGCATGGTCTGGCTTGCCATTGCACTCCTGGCCTGCAAACGGATGTGATAGACATCCGTGACACGGGTAACACCGTGTTACCAACACGGATTCCGTGTAACCCCGCGTGGTAGCACGGGAGTACTCCGGGGTTGCCAATACGGCTTGTTTATCAGAATATATCTCCTTACTATCAAACACTCCTCCTTTGTACTGTTGGAATTCGTGGGAGTTCGCAGAGATGCCCACAGCCACTGGGCCTAGGCGAAGGTGTGTAGCTACGAGTTGGGAATCTCGAGGTGGGATTATCCGAATATCGAAGCTTCTCAGGTCTCCAACCTACGAAAAGCTCTGTACGACCAAACAGCATACCTCTTGCCTGTAAACATTGATCTCCCTTGTTCGAGACGATGGCGTTGTTGCATGTCCCATTTTGTTCGGTGTAGAGGTAGCTGCTTGCTGAGACGATCCCTTTGTCACTCACATATCTCATTGCGTACACGGGCTTGCCATCAATACAGCCGCTGAGATGCAAATATAACTATATATGTATAAGTTGTACAGAGACTCAATCATTGAGACTCTCAATCAGAAGCGAAATGGTCTCATATCATCTTGTCACATGGTGGGGCTCACCGGTTTCCAAAATCGCCTGAGCAGTCTACAATTTGCTGCACTGAAAATTCGACAAGGCTTTTGGTTTTGATCTGGAAAGCTGATTCAAGCGCACCTGACAACTGTTGTCAGACAACATAAGTTCATCCATTCGAGTACCGCCCTCCTCAACATACCTACTGCCGCGAACGCATAGCAGCTACCGCAGTCGCCTTGATCCTTGGGTGGAGTTACGGCGCCATTATTTACCCAATTGATTGCTTCGCCTGCAAATGTGTGACCCCCGGCCCGGCTACTTATTGTCGGAGATTTCTGCGAGAGGCGGGTTGCCGAAGGCTCATTGCCTGAAACAATTATGCGTGGATACAAAGTATTTATTTCCAGCCGTACCTGGATCACCTAAACAGCTACGTATTTTGGCCATCTCTTGTGACTCAAGGAATGTCACCCTATTTGCTTCCATCTTGAATGAAGCTAAAACCGACCAGCTTTCCAATTATTGGAATCCAATACGCCGTTTATTCTATGATCGCATACAATTGCCAGCATTGTGCTTTTCAATGAGCTTGTAGTTCTCGGTGAAGATTTTGAATCGATAATCGTTCTCCTTATAACCGTATCTTAGACCATACCTGATATTAATGCGGCACAAGTATTTATTAGAAAAGCGTGGCATCGTGATGAGGTAGCTTCACCAACGCGCCTACTTTTTCTTAAGGCGACCATAAACATCTCCTATTTCCTTCAGAGAGGCTCCAGTTGACAGGGTAATCAGCAACACCAAATGGAAGAAGATAGCTTGACAGCGTAGCATGATTCACTAGAGAACAATGCCAGCACTTATACATTCTATATCACTTAAATGCCAAAACAGGATGGCCGGCTCGGCCCCCACGAGAGCTCTAAGGTGTACCGCTAAGAGTTCAGGAAAGATGGTCTTCAACTCGCAGCATCTGGCGCGACATGACATCCATCAATGATAGACCATCATGTCACGAAATATATTATTTGTCATGTCACGTGTAACTCAAACGGTGTGAACCACAACGCATTACCGCTTTTTCCTCGTAGCACCAGTACCGGGCGAGTAGGTTCTTATTCTAAACTCGAGCAATGCTCGGCCTTAGAGCCGGATACTTAGATAACTTGCCAGCCTAAGGCGGGTGTAATGGCCCAAAGCAGAGCTTGTAAGATATGATTTAGAGTTGCTGTTCAGAGTTGCTGCAGTCCGCGGTGCTTGTAGCGGCTACAACGTGAGCTACAATGTAGCTCAGTATGAGAAAGTCAAGGATTCTCTCTATGTGCGTAGAAGAGTAAAGGTCGGTAGAACGCGTGCTTCCATCAGGCCGTTGAAAATAATATTCCCGTGGACGGCCAGCACTACATCGATCACCAATTGAAACGCTTTTCCCTATTGGGAGCAGCAGTCCCTCGGAAGAACTCCGCGCTATGTAGAATGCGGGGTCGTTCCTATTTAGATAAGCAACTTGTCACAATCCATTCGCCTGAGCTAAGGGCGGGTATGCTGAGGCTCAGCTGCTCATGAGCAGCTGAGCTGACAGCACTTCGATCTGGTCAGCGGCGGCCGCTGAGAGAGGGCCGTCACAGAGCGACGCAGTCGATGAAACGGTGAATCGACTCGGGTTTCTCGGTGAAGTCTGCTGCTGCTGATGAAACACAACGCGCTCCAGCGATTGTGGTGTTCCCCGCGTCTCCTGCGTCGATTAGTATCTGTAACAAAGATACCACGGCCAGCAAGGACCCGATTAACGAGAATTGTAGCGAAATTGTTGTTCTTCTCAGAACCAGCTCGCTGCAGTCTGATTTTCTCGCACTTGAACTTCCGCGGTGTTGCGAGTGGACCACTTCATTCTGCGGGACGATTTCAATTCAGGCTTCCTACGCAGTCGATCGAGGAGACCTGTCCCACACAGACTAGTGATTAGTTACTAATCTGGCCCTATGGTGTGCAGATGTCCGACCACGTCGATCACTTCTTCAATGAAGAATCCTCATCACCTAATTATGAGGGGTAGATGTGATATAGAGCCAAATTGACTCAGCCAATGTAAATTAAGAGGACGCGGAAATGTTATTGTATAGCATCTCGGCTTAAACCCTCTGCAACTACGTGATTATTAGTTTGAGTAACGATATGTATCCCCCAGCATTGTATGGTGGCTTATGGCTACCGATAAGTTATATGTTGTCATAACACGACGCATTTCAGTCGTGAAAGATTTGCCAGCGTTGATGGACCTCCAGCGACGAGTTATAAACATACCCTTCTAAGCAATTCGTAAGCTGACAACTGGAGGGTTCGACTTTACGTCATCAGTACTCACGTCGTTATGTTTTCTGTATTTGATGAGCCAGGCTTGGTTGTTCACGATTAATGACTAGTGCGGTGACGCTAATCCACAGTACGACTAAGCGCACTCAGTGACAAACTAAAAACTGGGGTACCGAATGTTAATAGAGAGTATATTCCTGTTGAGGCCCGTGCCGATAAAATGAAAACGTTCGATCATCAACAACATCTTATCAGTCTGACTTCCATCAGTTGAAAGCGCAATCGGGGAGCTTGCGACTCTTCCGCTCTCATAGTTCGGGTGATGTCGCAAGGATGGACTTGGAGCCAGTATCTGTGGAGGTGCAAACTCCAGTGGAAGTATTCCACTTATGCCATTGGGAACTCGAGCATTCATATGGGACTGCAAGCTTCTCCTATGTGGTTGCAGTGGAGAATTCCCGTAAGAAACCAATAAGCAATTCACTAGTGGAGAGGTTGCTCTCCGAAATGGCATCGTGAGTTTAATAGTACAGACTTAAGCCTACACTGGTCTTTCCTTCTTATAGACATAGCACTGTTGACAAAACGCTTGATCAAATCCATAGCCGCATCAGGCTGATTCATGGGAACCATATGGCCAGCATTTCTACATGCAAAGTAACATGCGAGTGAGGCTATACGTAGAAGTCTGGTTACCGAACAGAGTAATGACTCAATGGGCCAAAGTGGCATTCGTATCCATAGACAGCTTCCTCTGGACTGGTTGGCTGAGAATATACAAACCGTGGGGCATCGATATGAGACGACAGACAAGAAGGCTGAGCTGTGTTTTGCATGACTCTTCTAGCCCGAAAGTGTTATGACTCGGTGTTTGACCAACAATAGAGGATAGAACCACGCGCTAAACTTACGTCGGGTCCCCTCCATATATTCCGCTTGCTGGCAAGGAAACCGGCCATGCCATCCCACACCATTTCCGGAATCCAGGCGTTTGTCCTGGAATTCAAGCGATGTGACTTATGATGTGAGAAACGCTCACGCTAGCAAGCCGTCCCTCGCATCTTTGTCTCCTTGGTAAAGCATGACCGGCACTTTAGCGTTGAGCAGAGGGGGTAAGCAGTGCATCATGGGCTTCATTATGTCTTCAAGCAAATGCTTGTGAACGGCATCATCAGTTCTGATAAACGTACCATCTGAAGCCTAGCGCGAAGTAAGAGCTACCCGAAATGTCTGTCCGCAGGGACATGGAAGGTTTCTTTAACCTCAGGGAGATTTAAAAAATGCTGTAGCCTCTCGTCGAGAAAACTGTAAGTACCAGTGACTCTGAGGAGGACAGCTAGTAATACAGTATTCCCTAGCAGCGCCAGGGATCACCGAACGTCGTAGATGTTAACTCCACCGCTCTCTTCCAGCATCATTTTCTCAAGGCTCTCGCGAAGCGTCAAGGCTTCCAACCATCTGAGGAAGCGAATGGCCATTGCAGATGACTCACAAAAATAACTTTTCTTCTAGGGCAAGCTTCTTCGCCTTCTGTCCCAGTTCACGGGCTTCATCAATCTTATCGGGGCCGATAAGGCCGAAATAGTACGCAACATCGGCTTTGGCGGCAACTTGGAAAGCTAAAACAATACAGAGGTCGTTTGTCACCCGATATCGCGATGGGATATCGTTCAGTATTCCACACCGAGGACCATGTGAAATGGACTGACCTGGAAAGGTGAGTCCATTTCCTATGGCAACTCCACTGAGGGGTGTCTTATCGATAGGGTTCTCTATTAGGTACTTCCCTAAGGCCGGGATATAGTGGCCTGCGTATGATTCACCAACGATGAACCTATTGGAAGATAATCGGAAGAAAGTGCCAATGGGCGGCTTACAATGGATGCTCTTTTAGCTCAGGTTTGACTTCCCTATAGAATGTCGTTAGGAACGTATACAACTGCTCTGTCACATCATGTTCGGTACTATTGGCATAACCTTCCGGATAGTCAGTGTAACTGTAACCAGTCCCCACTGGGCTATCAACAAACACCATGTGGTAAGAATTAGCCCAGGTTACATTTCTACGAACCTATGTTGATCAAACGAACGATGCTGTTGGCAAGATCACAGACTTACGAGGGTTGTGTTGTTGATCAAGTTGAGAGGGCCCATCTCAAAGAAATTGCCGAAGAACCCAGGGGCACCGGGCCCGCCTTGGAGCCACAGAATCAAGGGTGTATTTTTGTCGTCTTTAAGCAAATCATCAAGCGGGGGAAAGTACCTTGTTAAAAAATACGACCAGTACTTCTACCTACAATGTTAATGATTGGCACTACCAATAGAACATGGAAGAATTGAAATTGGTATCAACTGCTACCATTCCAGCATCACTTTGTATTTCTGTAACCTTAAAAGGTTGAGGTGGTCGAATAGCGCGTTCACAAGAGGCGCCATTCTTACCCGAGTATCTTTTGATATTTTATTCAGGTCTACCGGTAGGCTAAAGACGCCAAGAGTATAAAGGATAGCCAGCCACGTAGTGCAGAGCCTTGCTGGCATTGCAAGTCTTCTACACTGACAAAGGCGCTCCCACCATTGTGGATCATTGTCTGCGGTGCTCAATGTCAGTGCAAGGTGTTTTCTTATGCACGTTCCGATTGTAGAAAAGTAGATGAGGGTTCGCCGTGCTCGTGGGGCAAATGTTAACAGAGCCTATGCCTCCTGGTATGCACGTGCTAGGTCGACGGGGCCCTCATCCCCTGCCACTGAATCCAAGTAAGCTTGTCACTGTAGGATGGTCTATACGGCTAATCGATTTTATAACTCCACCAAACTCAAGTTGAAGATACAACACATATAAGAAGAGAGCGCAGTTACGACGCTAGTAGCGGCCTCCTCTCTGGCAATCCTCGGGATTAAGCCATGCAACTGTTGCGGTATATTGTAGTGCAACATGTGGAATCCCGCCATGCAAGGTGGTAGACGCAGTGCGTCTGACGCACGCATGCGCAGAGACTAAGACGGCGCGGACTCTGCACCTAGGAGGAAGGCTCCCAAGAGCCGCAAGCTATGCACGGTTCCATGGGTTCGGCAAAACTCGCGACTTATGGGCAGAGGCAACCATTCCATTGGACTTACGTCTGCCTCTTTGAAACGAATTAGTGCTTGAAGCAAATGGAATGGAGCAGCGCACAGAGCAACACAAGATCTGTCTTACATGTCGATATGATCAAGTCTGCCCGTATGTCAGCAAGCGAACCGCATACATCCGCAGTTCCTCAGTTGGATGCTTAGTCCAGTGTTCTATTATGCCACCCTCGCGGACACTGTATTGGCTTACACGGTATGACTGTTACAATCGCGTGATACTTTTGCGAGCTTGCAAAAACTTGTCCCAGGGATCCGTGACGCGCAGCACGATTATAATGAGTGACGAATGCAGGTCATATACAGACTCAGCTCAAAATGTGAACCAAACGAATCTGTGAGTCGAAGAGAGCAACCGACAATGAGTCTCCGCTGATGGGCATTGAATCCTGTCCCGAATTATCTCAAGCGCCGAGAGGCGTCAATGTGGATGGTAAATGTTACAAAAGCCAAACGGATGAGCGGCGCTGATTGAGACTTGACGGTTGGGCTTCCGATGGATTCGGTGGGGTCACTACCAAACCAACGAGTAGTAGTAGAAGCAAATTTGCCTTAGCAACTTCTGCCTGAACTCCTTGCTCAACCAACACAACGAAAACTCACGGAGCGAAAAGTGAACTACAAAATAGATTGTCCTCCCGGATTACAAGCGCAGACATCTGGAGTAGATATCCGACAGGAGATCAACCTCGTGGCCGACTCGCCACTGGCCACAAAGGCCATAACATGAGAACTGATAGCAGCAGGTAGGCAACGGATACTTAGTAGGCTTCGTCTATCTTCAGGGGGAGCCCCGCTGGAGATAATTAGGTAGAGAATGTCTACTAGACACCCAAGACATCAAAGCAAGGGTCTCTGCGCAAATCTTTACCCTCACAGCAGGAGAAGAATTGATCAGGCAAGCAGCGATTCCCAAGCCCGGTGACTTCACCACAAACTCCGGGTCCGGTCATGCCCAGCCAACAGTCATTGAAACAGCAATCGTCTACTGCCCATGAAACAATGAAGAGAATGTTGCAGAGTGCCAGACGTAGTATTTAGTGCGCGGGAGCTGATGAGTGAAAGGTCTACAAAAATACGAATGATGCCAGAGAGGCACTCTATAAAGGTGCACTATAACTCGATGCAGTGTGACACAATAAGACAAGGCTTAATTGTGAGTACGCTTAGTGCCCTGAGAGTCGATCAGCCCTGCGCGATGAGTCGATCACGCAATCGATAGCTGATTGTAGGTATTTGATACGCAAGTGCAAGCACTAACGCACAGAGGTCGGCAACAGTAATAGACAAGACCATACAGTAGGAATAGCGCACAGCCTGTGCGGCACAGGTTGCGCGTCGAACAAGTAGGAAGACGCTTCTCCTCCTCACGAGCAGTGAAGCGGCACTTTCTGAAATGAATCTGTGCGATCTTTTGAGACGTGACGCCCCTGTTGCCACGTATCGCGGGATACGCGTACGTGTTCGGTGTTCCCTCTCGGCTCTATCCTTTCGAAAGCGGGGAGGAGTGGACTCAAGTCCTCCTTTAGCAGGCCTCCGTCGCCAAACCTCCGGAAAGGATCCCATGAGAACCAGAAGCACGCATGACAAATATGAGGTTTGGTCGGTGTTTTAAGTAGCATGCTTATTCGAAGCCTCTTTGACAGGTATCAGATAATACAAGTAAACTACGCATCTCTTCGAGTACTTTGTAGATCTTGCCTTCCTCAACTGATGTTTTCTACCGATGTAACACTGCCAATCCTTGAAAATGGCTTAGCGAAAAAACAGTTTCCCATATAACAGCGACTGGCGAATTTCGTACCACCAGGGTGTGAGTGTAACATCAGTCCACCTCCGGCAGCAAGATTTACTGGGAGCTGTTCGCACTATTAACTACTATGGCAGCCTTTGGAGGACGGAATCAGTTTCGTGAGTCTTACTGAACTCCACCGAACTTTCCGAGCACTTTGAAATGAATGACTAAAACACCACAAAGATAAGAAGAAACTAACGTGTGGTGAGGGCACGAGTCCATAAAATAAAAATTGTTTTATAGCCATAACATTTAATATAACGAAACCTCGGCCAGTCGAAGCCCACCACTTGGTCGGAGAGTATCACTCAATCTCTGGTGACGCAGCGAGAAAAGACTTAGATTTAGTATCTGAAGGAAACGGTGTCCACCATAGAGAGTTAGGCTACACTAGCCAAACAAGAAGCCCGTGTCCAATGCCACTAGACACGGGCTTCTTGACCATGAAACTGAGATAAATCATGTTCCTTGAGGATGATGTACGGTACGCGAAGTTGTACAAGGTGAGGACGGTATGCTTACCGTTTATTGAGATAGCATTTATAATGAAACGTTTGATCAAATCCATAGCCGCATCAGGCTGATCCATGGGAACCATATGGCCGGCATTTCTACATGCAAAATAACATGCGAGTGAGGCTATAGAAGTGTGGTTACCGAACAGAGTAATGACTTAATGGGCCATAGTGGCGTTCGTATCCATAGACAGCTTCCTGTGGACTGGTAGGCTGAGGAAGAGATCACAATACGGCTATGCAGTGCATAGTATGCACTAAAGGCAAACAAACCAGATATCTAGCTATGAGCTGTATAACTCGATCGGCATTCTATAGCGCATCATAGTGGTCATTGTGTAGTGAATTGCCAGATGTTGGTACTACTGCCGGCAACAGCAACACCTGGCGAGCCCCCGCCTGTGAGTTCTGTAAAAACGACTATGCAACCGACTTACGTCTCGTCCTCTCCATATATTGCGTTCACTGGAAAGGTAGTCGGATATACCGTCCCATGGCAGCTCGGGGATCCACGCTTCAACTCTAAAATATGGTAGGCACTTAATACGGGACGAACCGAGCTGAGCTGCGTTACGATATTAATCCGTCCTTCGCATCCTTGTCGCCCTCAAAGAGCATCACAGGCACTTCAGCGTTCAGCAATGGCGGTAAGCAATGTACCATTGGCATCATTATATCCTCCAGCAAATGTGCCTCGACGGCCTCATCGGTTCTAAAAGACGAAAACCTTGAGATACGAAATATGCAGTAAGCGCTACTTGAAGGACCGATCAACGGGAACATGCAGGGTGGCCTTAACCTCCGGAAGATTCAGGAAGTGCTCAAGCCTTTCGTCTTGCCAGCCATAATCGTCTGTGGTACTGAAGAGAGCGGCAGTTTCCGTCGCAGCTACTAAAGCGTGCCGCAGCTGACCGAATATCGTAAAGATTAATTCCACCACTCTCCTCCTGCATCAACTTCTCGAGGCTCTTACGTGCCTCCAGAGCTTCCAGCCATCTGGCAAAACAGGGTCAGCACTGGCTTACAGGAGGAACTCACCTTCCCTCTAGTGCGAGTTTCTTCCCTTTTTGTCCTAGTTCACGGGCTTCATCAATTCTATCGGGACCGATAAGGCCGAAATAGTACGCAACATCGGCTTTGGCGGCAACTTGGAAAGCTGAAAACAAAACAGAAATTCTGTATTCTGTAACAGAATTCAGCCTCGTCGTGAGAAGGAAGTAGCCGACGACAAAATGGCAGGGAAATACGGCATTTAAGTGAAGTGAACTAACCTGGAAAGGTGAGCCCATCTCCTATAGCAACTCCACTGAGTGGTATCTTATCGATAGGGTTCTCTATTAGGTACTTCCCCAAGGCCGGGATATAGTGGCCTGCGTATGATTCACCAACGATGAACCTATCGAAGGTAATCGGAAAAGGAATGCCAATGGGCGGCTTACAATGGATGCTCTTTTAGCTCAGGTTTGACTTCCCTATAGAATGTCGTTAGGAACGTATACAACTGCTCTGTGACATCATGTTCGGTATTATTGGCATAACCTTCCGGATAGTCAGTGTAACTGTAACCAGTCCCCACTGGGCTATCAACAAACACCATGTGGTAAGAATTAGCCCAGGTTACATTTCTACGAACCTATGTTGATCAGCTCATGAACGATGCTATCGACATCAGAAGCTCACCAAAGTAGTTCGGTTAATCAAGTTGAGCGGGCCAAGCTCGAAGAAGTTGCCGATGAATCCTGACGAACCAGGTCCTCCCTGGATCCACAGAATCAAGGGTGTGTTCACATCATTTTGAAGTGAATCGTCTAGAGGGGGGAAATACCTTGAAAAGGAATGGACGAATTAAACACTCGGAGGTTAATGCAAGTTCTACCAGTAGAACATAGAAGAGTTCAAGTTGGAATTGATGCTCACCATCCCGGCATCGCTTCGGATTTCTGTGACCTGAGGACTAAGGGTATTCCGATGGAAGAATATACGAGCCAGTCTCGGAATAGCTACCTTGGGGTCTGTCGAGATCTTAGAGAGGTCCACAGGTAAACCGGAGACACTCCATAGATATATCAGCGCCACGAGAGTGGTAGGGAGAGCCGCGGGCATATGGAAATTATTTTGCACTAGGTGACGTATAATCATGATACAACGGTTGGTCTTGTTTCGCTAGGGGAAGCTAGTACAACGGAATTGGCGAGACCCGTCAAGTAGCATGTGTAGGCGTATTACAGTTGATACGTACAATACTCATAACGTGAGATATAACTTATGTATATGAATATGAAAGAATTCACAGATTCTGAAACCGTAAGGTAGACAGTACATCGCTGAGCGGTCGTGAAAAAGGGACATCTTCGCGACACAACTGTGAGTAACTTCTAGCAGACTAACTCCTTGACAGGCTTTGATGGAGATTCTCGAAGAGTGTACATTTGAGCCTGCACGAGTCGAACGACGGGTTCGCTTGGTGCTTCAGCTTTATAAGCGAAGCATGCACAGTTACTCTCTGTACATGAACGTTGCCCGGGTTTTCGTCGTACCATCGCCGACCTCGTTATGCTTTCACAATGTGCTCTGACTGTTCTAACACAACCACTGGTAATACCGGCGATGAAACATATACGACAAAGTGAAGTATATCGCCTAACATACAGTTATCATCCCTACGATTGTACAGCAAGCTTGATCAAACACTCGATGAACTTTTGCAGACTCACATCATCAGTGAGAACCTAAACCAACGAGTCGAAAGCGGTAACAGAGTAACTCTCCTTGTCGTACCACTGAACCATCATAGTTGCCATCTCCGTAGCCACCAGAGGTTGAGTTCTGCGTGACCGAGGGATTGACCTTGGATGTCAAAAAACGAGCCTGGGAACCTCCCTGACTAGTCTGAACAAACTTAGGCACCTGAGAACGAAGTTACGGATAAAAAATGTCAGACTCGGGCACGTACCGGGAACCTGTCATTGAGGATCGCCTTGGCGTCTTGCTCTGGCGCTGCCAGCAGCTGACGGAAGTTGGCGTATTCTTCCTTGTCTTGGTAGCCGGCCTCAAACCAAGCCTGTATAGTCTCACCTCTCCAAATGACAACATGGAAGTATCTACACATCACCTTAGCATTGATACACTCTCGCAGCTTGTCTCACGAATCCAACAGCAAAATGACATTGGGCTTCAGTGAGCTAGCATCTAGTAACACCGGCTGCGGGGGGCCCTCCTCGAACGAGTATCTGATTATATCAACCATCCATAAAGCCCATCAACGGTGTTGGAGTAACTTACTGTAGCAATGCCGGCTGGATCATGACCAATGAGTTATTGGTATTCTCACGCATTAAAATAGTGCGATAATATCTGATAGAAAAACCGATAAATCTAGCCCCTGTCCAAAGGCTTACGCAGTCTCATCGGGGGATGCATTAAATGTCTGCAAGAAGGAGGATCTTCTGAGGTGATAAATGAGCTGGGGATAGATGGTGAACTCCTTCGCCAATCGGAAGGAGTTAGGCTCGTCCTGACCTCCACATTAGAGCCAAATGACACAATGCTGCTGTCTACCTTCCTATAGTCGGCAAACCGAGCTATCAGTCGGATAAGCATACGATCCACCCAACGCATAACATCCAGCGGGTCCTCCGTCTCGCATTTCGTCACAGCAAACCTGCAGATAAAACTCCAAAATATTTCTCCATGGCTCGGCATCACCTTGTCATGAGCACCGCAGCTGCCTCCTGGTCGAAGCCGGTAGCTATATCAGATATCTGGTCAGCATACCGAGTCGACACCGTGGTGACTCTGAGGGGATCAAATGCCTGTTAAAGCTCCTCCAGCCCAGTTAGTACCGCAAGCGCCTCCGACCACTGGGATGGTTGTACAATGTTTGGAACTGCAAGTAGCTCTGACGAGGCCCGCCACCAGAAGGGGCTTGGGTTGCGGTGGGCTCGAAATAGAACGCGTAGGTGGTATTTCTATCCAGGCCGCCCATTGTCCACTCAGTCGTGCCTACAAGGGAGAGCCGGTGATCTCTGAACAACGGAGTCCGATGGTCAAGGCACTACGCTTCCGAAGGAAACACCGTCAATACTCACCTGATTCGCCGATCTCCGTCTCGGCCACAGAGGAGGTCTTTTTGCCGGCACCAGCGCAAGCGCCGATGCAACCGCAGCACTTGAACTCCCTCGACGTTAGTACCTGCGAGGAGGCTTAGATGGCAAGTCCCGGGGTATCTTATTACATCGAGCTTGGAATTGAAACCCATCTGAAGATATCCGTCCTGGTCCAGCTCAAACATCTTCTGGAACGACGCCTTGAAAACCTGATAAAGCTCACTCATTGCAAATCCGAAAGCTGCCGACCCTTACGTGCATAGAGAAACTATCACTGAGCACCACAGCGCCACCAGTCTTCTCGCTGACGACCTTCATCTCGTATAGGCCGACTTGATCCAGATTGCACGCCAGAATGTCCACTGCCATGCCGGCATGAACTGCCCGATTGGCGATGCCGTTATAATACTTCAACGCTGGCTTGGTGTATCTGAGAAAGGCAAGGGTTGAACTGCCGTTTCAACCTCGAGTGACCTACCTAGCGTTCTTCTCTTCGCGCTGCAAATCAACATGGGATCGAATGGGCTCGGACATATCGGTCCCAACAACCATACCGGGTCCGATGGTGCTAATGGTAGAGTGATGAGCATACGAATCAGTGGGAAGCTTACCAAGGGCCACCAGTGAACAGCATCACTCTCGCTGACTGCTGCATGTGAGTGGTCTCCATGAGACCAACGGCAACCGACAGCGCTACACCTGTGCACTTCTGAGGCCTCTTGCCGGATGCAACCGGCCAGGGGTCCTTCTGGAGGTCATCGAGTACACTGTTAATCGCATACTCGCACTCTTCAATTGGGAGCAGGAATCTAATCGACTTATAACCCTTCCGATCAGCCCACCGTCCCTACCGCCGCGAGCCCTGGCCACCAGAGCTTCCTCTAGGATCGTTGCGAACTGCAAATCCTAGCTGCTGAGCCACCTGCTGCGATGTGATCTCCTTGGTCCCTCTGAAGGCATATGCCTTGGGCATATCCTGGTTACCTGACCAAGCTCCCTATACAGATTTAACTCGGCAGTATTTGCTACCAAGCTCGTGCACGTAGCACATGGTTCCGAAGGTGATGAGGCCTACAAGGGCATCCGGTGGCATCATCGAGAGACACTGTTGAAGGGAATCCTTCAGCTGCTCCAGCTCCTCCTCGTAGATAGAAGTATCCACTACAAACAAAAACACCTGAGAAAAACGACATCATTGAATTTCCGGTGAAGCTCCCTTGTACCGGCGGCTGGACAGTTTGATTGGGCAGGATGTACTCAATTGTAGTGTACTGAGGCTGGAGCTCGGCGGGTAGCATCTGATTTCAAGCGTGTAATAGGCGAGAGCGGTATGAGCTATTACCGTCTCAGAGATGACCTGGGCGTACATCTGTGGGAATGAGTTACGCTGCAGGCAGAAGGGGCATGCCCAAGTCTTCGATCTCAAATCAACCACACTGAAGATACTCCACTACTACACCACAAGCGAGGCCCGCCACTACTACCAGTAGGGGTTCAAAATAGCATTGCAGTCTCGAGTTCGGCACTGTACAGGCTCATATTCGAAAAAGTTCAAGTTGGTGGTCTGCTTCAACGGGGTGTATCTGCCATAAGCCTTCTTTCTGCTGCTAGCCCTTCCCCTTAGTACAGAGCTCCCATTGGCACCACGATCCTGGTGTGGTCGAGCTTGTTGGTCGGCCAGACGTTCCAGCTGAAACGAATGCCGTTGAGATTGTCCTGTTCAGAGTAGTCCATAATGAAAATGACTCAAACTGATCAGAGCCGCCTTGGCGCTGCTAATACACAACAGCAGCTAGCAGTGTCAGCCACACCATACCACACTTCCCTCAAATCAAGGTTACAGGACACGTTCCTCTGTCAAGTTTCAGCAATACCAACATCGTCAAATCCAGTACAAGTGGCTGCTACTTTCGCCTTATACAAAGGCACCTATATACCTATGCTCCACACTGTACAGTGAAGGTGGTCAGTATGACCGAAATGTAAGTAGCGCGCGCCCAGCTGATCGATATACAACGCAACACCGAAAGTGATGTCTGCTACACAACATCTTACATAAAACGTGTAATGCATGCGTGAATACCTCAGCGAAATGCTCAGCCGGAATGCCGCCATTTTCGGCTGTCCGAAGCGCATCGCTCCGCCGCCTCGCACATCCTAGTGTAGTCGATCCAGCCATCTCCCCTACCAAAGGCTTGAGCTAGGGCTTGAACCTCGGACTGCTTCGCGTGGATATTGGCACGCGCCAGGATATTAGAGAGGTCCCAAACTCTGACGCAGCCAGACCGATTGTGATCGAAGGCCTTGCAGTGGGGCATGAGCTGCACATCAGAGGCCTTGGTGAGCACTGATGTCGGGTCAAGGGCATCCAGCTCTACTTGGGGGACAGGGGTAGGGATACCAGCCGCCGCGGCGCACAGACGCCTATACGAGGGGGCAAAGTGCGCGGTAAGGCAGTCGACGTCGACCTGTGTGAGGGGGGTGTCTTGAGTGAGTGCGCTCAAGAGCTGGGACAGGCTCCTGTGGAACAGGTCTGTTGTTGCGGTCTCACCGCGCATACGGTCTATAGCCGAGGTCACGTTGGTCTCGAAGTAGTCACCAAGCGCCGCTGGTGATATGACATAGGCGGTCATATGGTGCTTCAGTCTTGTCAAGGCCTCCTCTACTCCTTCGGTGCTTTTAGCCAGCACGTTAATAGACTGCGGCGTCCACTCTTGGACGACCGGCTCTGTCGCCTTTGTGATCCTGAAGTCATTGTGTGAGAAGTTCCAAACGAACCTTTTATAGGCCTCGTGGAGGCGATACGGGTCTATGCAGAAGCCTTGGCCAGCAGTAGGCAGCCCGAAAGTGTCCATCATTGTCTGGGCGTCTTCTTCGGACAGGTGAACGTTCAGTCGGTGAGCTATCCTCCACGGACTGCCTTCAGCCTCGGCGCAGAGCTCACGTAGATCAACTCGTTGGTCAAAGGCAGCACGAAATAATATACGGACAGCCTCGGGTATGTCCGAGGATCTGCAAGCCCAAACCTGCTTTGGTCTTTCTCCCTTCAGAGTGTCGACATCCCGCTGGAAGTTCCGGTAGTTGACCTTTTCTGGATAGGTAACGGACTTGTATCGTTCAGCCAAGGCCTGCACTTGGACGGGCGTCAACACAGGGAACTCATCGGTGATTTTTCTGATGAACACTTCTCTGAAGCACTTAGTATGCTGCTTGCAAGATCTCAAGGTATGTTGAAAGATATCGCGCAAGTCCTTGGCGCCGGTGCCATCGCACCTGCTGGCGATCAAACGTAAAGCGCTGTCGGCCTCATCACCCGGCTCAGGGCTTCCGTGATAAGCGGTGACCATTCAACAAGTACTGAATAAAAACAGGTACACCGGTAGCGGAGCACGCAACATAGTAGCTATAAGACACCGTGGGCAACTTGACATAGAGAGGCCTAACAGGCCTCGTACGAAAACTGGTAGAATAGGATCTGCCACTAGAAAAAGCATGAGTCCTGGCCATGCGATCGAACATCTGTTGATGCCTGGTCGAGGCGGGTGCTTGAAGGGTCCTGCCTTTAGACTTCAAACCGAGGGCCGTGGCGGAGCGCTGAGTAACAATGAGCTGCATAGCTGGCGAGGAAGGACCGTACCACGCGCCCCGAAGCCGAATCTTCACTGTAAAACGGCTCACGAGCGCTGAAGGGGTGCCTGAGCTCGTCGGCAGTGAAGCGCCAGGGGTGATGAAGCGCCATGGCCTCCGCTTCTTTGCTCAAAATCTTCATCGCGAACTCGTTCGGTCCCCGGTCATCCGAGAAAGGGTCGATGAACCCCCGTATCTGCTCCGGAAATTAAGGTACGACGAGCGGCAAGGAACCTACCCCAGCGAATTTGGCGGCCTCCGAATTTCTCAGATCGCCTGTGGCCTCCGCACGCCACTCTCCACGAGCCCACCGGCTAACGGCGTCGGCGTATCTGCACGCGCCAACGTTCCGATGTGTGATGTACTGCAAGGGCTCACAGTCTGAGGAACACTTTCTCTCTTGCGCTGTATTCTCGCCATCGCCGCGATGGCCCAATGGACTTCAGGAGACTCGCTGGAAACTTGATACCCCGCTGCTGCGGGCTGGCATTGGAGCCTCGTGAGGTTAGCTCGAGCAACAAATCCTTAAGTTGCTCATTCTCTAGCTTCAGAGCTTCAACCTCCTTTTCGGAGGTGCTCGAATGCCAGGGCGGCATCAGAAACAGTTTCGGTGAACCTGCGGACAAATTCACAAACACCAGCCGTTTGGATGTTGGTTACTAGTGCTAGCTGGAGCACCGTCAGCCGAAGCCGATTGCTGATCGTCGACTCTTGGACCAGCGTTACGCTCAGCTGATGGCTGATATGTGGCACCAGCTTCCGCGCTTCCCATCGCCGACGCATACTCCAGGCAGATGGCGGCCAGCCGCTGCAATTCTTCGATGGAGCCATCGGATTCTAAAGGGGCAAAGATGGGCATACTCAGACTCCCAACATTCTCACCGTCTAGGTCACTCGCCACGAAATTCCCAGCCACGGTGGCCAGTTGTATCGTAGCGTCAGACATCATTCGCAATGCCTTTGCAGTTTCCGGCTCCCGCTCATCAGCCACAGCATCCGGTGCTGTGAAGCCGTCAGAGAGCCTCCGGCGGATACTCCGTTGACTAGGCTTGCTCGCTACTCGAGCGATGATATCCCTCGTGACGATCGTCGATAAGACACAGTCTCCGACCCCGGTGATTCCCTCTGAATCGGCCTTAACAATGTCGCTATGCTCCGCAGCGGCCGATCCCTGCGAACACATATTTGAGCGCGGCTCCCATGCTACACGACTGGACTGCCGCCTGATGTCAGGTTGATGCGGGGTGTCCGGCGCGTCTGTGAATGTAGGGATTAACCCATCGGTGGCTTCTATTAGTCGTCTTCGCACACTCCTCCGCGGTGTGGCTTCCGACTTGACAGAGTGCCGCTTCATGTCAGTATGTGAGTTATCGCTGCTCTCGTCGGCTCTGCAAGGTGAAGTGGAGTCTTGAAGATCTTTCGAAGCTCCCGAGTCTTCCTGGGAGTACTCAGATATTGAAGGACTAGCTTCGCAGGAAGCAGACCGAGGACAGTTAGGCTGCGATGCGTGTGATTCCTCCGCTTCGGCGTGTGCCAGAACCGGGCTGTTCTCTGCCTTCACGACTTGATCGATTTCGCCACTCGCTGGGTTCCTCGTTTGCTTGCCTACTGTAGACTCCTCTGCGTTATGAAGGCGGATATGAAGGCCTTCTGGGGAATCGTCTGGCCCCACTGCGACACGATTCGTGCTCATTAGTTGCACCGTGGCAGTTGGTGTTAAACGCTCCGATGCGCTTTCTGTTTGGCTTGCCGCATCTGTGGCAGCCTTGCCAGTTTCGACGTCATCAGTTTGCACGAGAGCAGACGAAGAGGCAGTCTCATCCGTCTGTATCTCAACTCCTTCCAACGAAGGCGTATCCGTTTTTCTCGGAGACTTTGGCTCTGGAGGTATTTCTACTCGCCCTGGAACAACTCGAGCTGACCGCGAGGCCTGAAAAACTTGACAGTGACATAGTCCATGTTCTGAGGGAACGTACAGAAGACGGAAGGCCAGTTTTCGCCAAAGAGTTATCATTTGTCCGTTGTCGGCGCCATCTGGGGGAGTTGGCTAAAAGACCCATCACATTCGGGTGAGCCTGCCCTTCTCCCACCAAGTACTCAACCTTCGCCTCGACCTAGCACTGTCATTCACGGTAAGAGTACATTGCCGACAGCACTCACACATTGCTGCAGCACTTGACGTGTCTTATCATCGAAGTGAGTGAGTGGGTCGTAGAACTCGGGTTCCAGGGCTTCTGGGGCAAACTGGTCGAGCGAGTTGTCGTTGAGATTTCTGTGGCGGCGAAGCAACAGTATCTTTCAGAGGGGCGGCGGCTTGAACTCAAATCAGAGCGTATATGTTACCTCCTTGGCAGCATCAGATTGGCATCGCAAGAGAGTCTCCTCACTCTGACGAAGCCTTTTACTCAGGAAGGAGCAACCGATGCACTAAAGACAGTACGGCACTAACTCGACTGGATCGCAAGCCTACGCTTTCTTGGGCGCCAGCCTGGGGCGAGAAAGCCAGTTCTTGAGCCAGCTTCCACACTATATCGTGGACAACTTCTGGATGATCGAGAGCACCACCTAGCTCGCTTGTGGTTTTGGAGACGAGCCCTAGTGGTAACATCGCTCCCCCGGCTGCGAACTGGAACCGATTTCCTACTGCTGATGTCAACATCGTTTGGTAACTTCAGTAGAGCATTCGAACTGAGATTCGAGCTTTCACCAAGAGTGCTACCGTTCGGGCTATCAGCATGCTCTTGTTGCCTCGGGTTACTGAAAGGCACAAAATTTGGAATCCTATACGGTGCACGCCGAAGTCTCGAGTCCAAATACGAGTATGGCGAAAACAAGAGTTGAGGTCGCGTTCCTCACCAGCCTAACTGTGCGGCTTTTAGTTTCGCTAGATGCTCCTGCAGTTTGGCGATGATGGAGTCTTTGCCCTGAACACCGGAAAGGGTCGTCACGAAAACAAAGAAGGTTGATAACGCTCCTCCGATACCTGAAGCTCCGCAGCGGACTCCGCTTCGTGGCCACGTTTAACATTCGGACCATGGACTTTAGCTCTGAGTTCTAAACGGTTAGGTTTTCTTGTCCCGGAATCCCCCATCGGAACAGTAGGTCTGGTGTATTTACGCCTCCGCGGACCACTGGGCCCGTGACCTCCCTTTTTGAGGCCCATGAAGAAACCATTGGCGCTATAGAGGAGCGGAGTTGGAGACTGCTTCATGAGAAACGTGGCATTTGACTTCACCTTGCGAGTGGCACGCGTTCGGTGGCAGGTGACTTTAATTGACAACACTATGCTGATAGAGCAGAAACTATTGTTATTGAAATCGAGAACTATAATTTATGCGTTCAGTAGCAGAGAATCGAATTCACTCAATCTCGTTTGGTCTTCGGGCTTTCAACCGGCTGAGGGGCCCAAACATACCCAAGGGAGCCAACTAGCAGCGCCAATGCGCCAAGAGCCATGGTCGGGGGCGGGTACGGAGGTGCGTGGAAGGCGTAGGCAGAAAGCAGCAGACAAGCAAAGCGTTGGACGGTAGCCATGAGCTCGCAAGTCACGTGCTGAGTGGTACTCGAGAGCTTCAGCTGATAGCGCCGACACAATTGAGCGAGTACCATGTTACCTGGAAGAAAAATGAGTTAGGATATCTGAACCGCTGGTCTCACCAGTGAGGCACGCTAAAGTTAAGACAGCAGCGTGGCGCGATGAGTGGGAGAGGAGCACCCGTCTGACGGACTCAGCGCCCTTTGGTGAGGCCAGCAGCAACGGCAAGCCAATGAGATGCTGCATGAGCAACTGCTCTTCCACTTGAGGACCGTAGATAATGAAACAACGGTTAACTAGGAAAGTCTGGAACGTGCCGCACAAAACTGCTATGAACATCAAAAACAAGCCGAGCGCCATCGCACTGTCATCGGAGGCCGAAGAGGAGCCGGAGGATGAAAGCGCCGCACACGATATGATGCCAGCTGTTGTGAGCAGCACGGAGCAAATCTGCATGCGAGAATATCTGAGATTAAGAAATATTTCACATTGGTGCTGCATTGTACCGTTTATCGAGCAATATCGCCCCGACTATCATACCGGTAGCAAGCTGCAAGTTGGACACAACCACCTGAAACAACGAGCACTCATTAAGGAAATTCCACGATACTATTCGCCATTGGTGGATTCAGCAACGTAAAATTTGTGCAAGGGAATGAAACGGAAAACCCCAACCTACAACTGCTGTCATCGGCAGCATCGTGATGCCGAGCGCCTTGAGGTAGGCATAGCCAAAGGAGCATCCACTAAAGACCAGATGCCACTTCCAAGGGATCTTATGATGAGCAATTATTGATGGTATAGAAGTGGCCCGCTTTAGAACAATAAATACGTGAACCTGAGCAGATTATGCGGTAGGACAGCAGGTGGCTCCAAAAATGGGGTTTAATTCTGCCTACAAGGATTGCGCACAGGAAAGCAGCAGACTTGTCCTCGCTGACTAGTAGCTCCATCGGAATGTGGGACCCGACACCACAGAGGAAATACAACGACGCGAACGTGGTCGCCTGCATAGTAGCGATAACGATCTGATGGCACCACTGCTTACCATCTTAACCCGGCGTCTTCTCGTAGCTGTCAGTTCGCGCTGCCATCTTGCCACAGCTTTGACCTTCGCCCAGTTCTGGGAAGTTCGGGCCGCAATCTCGTCAGGAGCCATACTGCCAGATTCTAGAGAAGATACGAACCTCTCAGACGATCTTGCCGGGAATATTCCCCGCAGGCCGTCACTAATGACCTCACGAAGGCTATTTTAACGCTATATTAGAGAACACCGCTGCCAGATTTTGTCCTGTGGAACCACCCCATGCCACACAGATACTCGATCGGAAATGGTCACCCTGAGATGATGGTTCTTCCCCACCGTCCGAAGACGTCGGGGTTTCTCCTATCAAATCGGCTTCGACATCCTCAGGGATAGCATCGTAGTCGCAGGAGTCGAAAATGAAGCTGGGCTCGAAGCACGATACCGACGACATAGACCGAGGGACGCTCGAGGCAAACGGCGCCCCTGGCGGCGTGGGGATCCTAAAATCGACGGCTGGGCTTTGACGTGCTCTGAAGGCCCTACCATCCGGAAGAGGATAGTCTTCTCAATCTGTGTCTTGGATGTGCGAGACCGTCAATAGCGTGACCGATTGCCGGCAGCTGGGTGTCGGTCTCATATTTGCTCATGGCTGAAAATACAATCAACTGTCGAATCACTCAGGAAGCAAGGAAGACGTCACGGCGAGCGGGATACTCAGCCCCAAGGCTGCCGACAAACGCAAGCCAGTGGAGAGCTGAAATTCTACATCGGGTCCATGATTCGGCCTCCACCCCAATCCATGTCGCTGTCTTCTTCCCATGGCATCGGCATGGGCCGGCTTGGCACGACCGGGCCGAGCTCCGCATCCAACCACGACTCCCGGGTGTGAGTATCCAAGTACTTCAACCTCAGGCCCATTGGGAGATCAGTCGAGTCGCTAATTATAGGGTACTCTGGCGAGGAACCGAAGATGACGTGCCAAACTCGATCTAAGGACGCGCAGGCGCACGCGGGTATTCCGGCCGCAACAGCGCGGAGCAAAGCGTCTTTTCGGACAATAAAGAGCCCGGAGTCGTAGCCAGCAAGTTGGCCTCGAGCCGTGTGTAAACCACAAACGTTGGAGCCTGGGGGCCTCAGGTGACGACTGCCGCCAAGATAAGCGAACCTCGTGTGGAAGGTGCCAGCTGAGATAGCCCGCAGAACTAGCTCCGCATATTCTACAGAGAACGCACCGTTCAGGAACATAACGTAATCAGCGCCTACGGTAGCAGTGCGAAGAAAGTGGCTGTAGACATCACAGTGGGACTTGCCGGTCCACAGCCCAGTGCATGTGTTATAGGTAATGACACGAGTACCATTGAAGAGACTGTCAATCGCCTGGCAACCAGCATAGACGATTTCAGCGATGGCACCATCGGATTGCAGTACTCCGTTTAAATTAGCAACGACGCTTGTAAGCGGCCAACCAGAGAATAAGTGTTCTCGCCGCGCCTCGGGGATGTTTTCGTACACCGCTTGAAAAACGGCCAGCCATCGCAGGCCAGCGGCGTCTTCGGGATCGATGGAGAGACGAGATTCGGCTAGAAGGCCGTAGGCAATGACCATAGCACTTGGGCATTCGTCGATCATACGCATCACGAAGTCCCTCGGGGACCGTGCAAGCACGTAGGCCTCCTTTAAAGGCGGGCGCTTGCCGGTATCGTAGAAATTGACAGCCTTGAGTTGGAAGTGGGAGGCGCTGAAGGTGTAGTTGAACTCTTCACCACGTGCTCCCCACCAGGACACTTCATACTCGGAAAAGCAATTGAAGGCAATAGAGGGAAAGAGACGATGGCAAAACAACACAAGGAGGGGACAAAGCAACAGCATGAAACAAAATGCACAACTCTGGCAAAGCCAACAGGGGATCTGTAGGCACGCTTTGACTGAAACCCACTGGGTAGTGCCCGCACCCAACCGAGACTCGACGACTGGCTCGCGTTACGAGTTATCCAATGATCGCATCTTGTTCCGCGGAACCAAACTCCATGGAGAACGTCGATCCGATCGCTACCGCAGCATTCACACAACACAACAAAGATGAACGTCTGGTAATAATACATCTCCTCATCTGCCTGATCTCGGCCTGGCCCTTTGGGCTGCCTGGGACCGTTGTAGTGTACCAGCTCGAGAGAGCAACTTAATCCGCTGGGTCAGATTGGTGTACTCAGAATGGAGGTCCTCCACTTGCAGCCGTCCTGAGATATCCGGACTCCACGGAGACAGTAAGTAGACTTACTCTGTGCATGGATTTCCCGCAACATGGCCAGTATCTCGATCTTCTTGCAAAGGACCGCGAATCTGCACAAGCCGTACAGCGTTAGCAACACAGACTGTGGAGCTTACAGTCGGCAGGTCCTTGGTGTTCGACACTGTGGTTGTAACTGGCGGAAACCCATACCAGACAGAACTGCGTTGATCTCGCTCTGAATGCACTTCGCCGCACTGTCCTGTTGCTTGTTCTGCCCCGAGCGCGGATTCTGGAAGACAGGATTGCCCGGAGAGAAAAGCCATGTCCCGCGGCGCTCACTCCGTTGACGAGAGATCCTCCTTGTCCCATTAGCACGTGATAGTGGAGTGGATGTCGGATATTCGCAGCTGAAAAATATCGATAGCATTTAGTGGCACTATGGCATGCCGATGCCCAGGACGCTCCAGGTAAGGTACGTACTGGAAAGGCTGGCACCGATAACCGGCGGAGGAAACAGGGAGCAACTTCTAGCTGCTCGAACTTCCGAAGGATCCGCCTGAGTAAAAGGAGATGCTGTCGAAAATGCCAAGTGACAATCATCGACAGCCATGTGATACTCCGGCCGCAGCCAAGGATCGCCGTCGCCCACCTTCATCTCCCTCTTTCGCTTCTTCCGTGATTTGGTAACGTGCTCACCCTTCACAGTGTCGACAAATTCACCGTACTTGCTAGTCTGAAAAGTTGATATCTCAAAATAGATCGCCCGGCTACCTTACCACAGGTATCTGACATGCTCGCAGTAGATTCCGAAAGTTGAGCCGGAAATGCAAACGTGAGCCCTCGTCGAGACTTAGTTGCTTCTCCAGTATTATCCGCCGATTATCATCGTACTCCTTATGGTACCTATCACAACTATAGTTCGAAGAGTATGGAGCGGAATTGCTCACTTTGTGGCCAGAATAGAGCACGACTTCTGCTGGGCATCGTTGACCGCGTGGATGCCGTCTTTTCTCTCAACGGAGAGTAAGTGGACGAGCATGAGGTACATCAAACTCTTTAGAAAACGTTCTCGGCATGGACCTGCCAAAGCAAAATACTGCAAGTGTCGAGAGCGCCCTCCACTGACAGTGACTTGTCTTCAAATCCGAGTCGCAACGGGTGATCCAACGGTCCACTATGACCGGCCATCGTTCATAACCACCGTAGGTCTTTGCCGCCTCGAGGAGATACTGACACTCCTCCTGGGTATACACTGGCTTCGAGGTGGTAGCGCTGCTCGAACATGTACCTGACGCGGGGCGGCAGACTGGCAGTTCGCAGGGCATAATGCACCGATTGCGCGAAACACTCGTTTGTGATTTCCCGAGCTACAGAACTGGCTCGCTTTTTAGCCAATCCGAAAGGAAAGCGGAGCTGGTAGCTTTCCGTACATTTGAAACGCCTATCGGTCTCCTCCTTAATCTTCACCCATGTCCTCTGATCCAGAGTAGCAGGCACGAGGCCCTCTTCGCCCTGGAACGTCCTGGCATACTTCGGAGGCAGATCTGTCGTGAGGGAGGTGCTCGGCCGAGCCTCGACGCCGTCAGCTTGCTGCTGCTGGTTCTCCTCCTCATCGGGAACCTTCTCCCAGTGATAAAGTGTGAGCCCACTGGGCTGGAGCTGAAACAATTCCTCGGGCAGCCCAGAGCGGCCGGGCTATCTCACCACTGGTCTCCGGCGCCATCGGGGTCTGCTCTTGCACGCCAGCCCAGCCTTCACCGGTTCATCGACTGTGATGCCTAGATTGCAACTATGGATTCCCGACGGGCACTGGGCTGCTCACCAATGGGGAATAGTCGAGCCGGTCGAAACCTGTCCGACTCGAACAGGCTCTGGTCCGTGTCCACCGTGGAGGGCGGCGGCGACGGAGTTGTGGTTCTATCGCTGAAAACAACAGTCACGGTTTGGAGGACGGGAAGTAGAGGACCCACTCTTCATCTCGCACCTCCGACTTTGCCTCGGTGGACATTTGGCACAACCCTAGTGACTTCCCATAGTTACCAAACCGATGTCATTCGAACGAGACGCGCACGGTGATCAAGAAAAGTGTGAATGCAATAGTGATTACTGACAGTACTATTAAAGGGAGAATATCCGCAAGCCGCGACTCCAAAAGGGCTCTTGGCTCGGCAGGGCCCGAGTCGGCTTGACACTAGAAGAAAAAATCTGAGCATATAAAAGATTACATAAAGCGAGTAGCGACGCTCAGAAATCAAGCAGAGTATCTCTGCCGCTGGCGACGAGTAGAACTCTCTGGAGACCTTGCGTGAGGCAATCGCAATACCTGAGAGAAGGGGTAGTCTTACGACAGTCACGCGCCCCAGATAGATCGATGAGCAGCTTACGCAGTGAATGCTTCGCAATCATCATCTGTTTCGACCGACCAAATGCTGGGCATGTTCATCAGCACCAGGGAGCTATCGGAGGACCTGAGGCGACAACTCAGTATAGGGTACTGGTGGCGGAGGAAGCTCACCTTGACAGGATTATCTGATTGAGAGTGTAGAAGTAATGCTCGCAGTCGTCATGACTCGTCGGCGACTCTCGCGGGCTCTCTTCTTGGCTGCCGGCCGTCGGGGACTCTCCAGAGCTCTCCTCTACTGGAACCTGTCCAAATCGAGAGTGAGGTGCCACCAGTAGGAAAAGGTGGCAACGAAACATTCTCGTGATAAAGGACAAAAAGGGAGATAGTAGGAAACGGCCAACTGCCTTACCATAGGAGGACTCTCGAGCTCCGCAGTAGGGCTGTGCACCGTTGAGGCATTCTTGCTGTCGATCGGATGTGGCACGAAGTTGCTGGACGGAGGCAGATCGTAGTGCGGGGCTCCAGCACTGGCCTGGGGCGGCTGCAGGTACATCTGGCTCTGGAGCCTGTTGAAGCTGGGCTGGCCAGTCTTATGAGCCATCAGCCTGCTAGGGGCATGAGAGGTACCGTCGAAGGCAGACGAGGGAACTGGCGTAGGGCCAACCATACCTGTAAGGGGGGCAGAGGCGGCAAGGCGTGGAAGAGGTAATTATTACTCGGCAATCTAGATCCAGGTAGTAGCGGATCAAGCAACGGTCCTGCAGAATGGGTTCGATATACTCTCCCTCAGAAGGCTCACCTGATGCGCGTCGATCGTCGCTCGAGCAAGTGTTTTCGAACATAGCAGGGTTTGCCATCATAGAGGACGGTCCGACCATTGAGGGGCTGTTGTGGTCGTAGGCTGAAAGGAAGCAAATAACGTAGCAAACGACCATGGCGATAAGCCCCTCACCTCCGGCGTTCTCCATAACTGCCCTCTTGTTGAGCACACGACTGCCAACGCTCCTAAGGAGCTGCTTCTCGCGGTCAGGGCTGATCGATACTAGGAGACACACGTGATAGGAGATAGCAACAACAACAACGCTGCCATACCTCCCTGGGCTCTTAACGACTCTGCAATTTTACGGCGCAGCTCCGCCTCATCGATAGAGCCAATACTATTATAGACTTGGCTGCGACGCCGACCGTCCTCGGTGTACACCGCTGGGCCCTCACTGAAAAAATGATAATGAAGTAGGATAGTAAGACGGGGCTGTGGTTACGCATAGCTGGCAGACTCGAGACTGGACGCCGATGATCTTCTGTGGGGCGGCTGAGCTACATCAGGCTGATGGCTGTCCTCGCTTGGCTTGGTCGGGGGTAGCCTCTGCGCATCTTGGATGTTGATGACAGGCAGGTCATGCCGGTCGTTGCCAGCTGGTTGTGTTACATCAATCTAAGCAAATATACACTACCCCCGTAAACGGGAGAGCAGCAGTAACCTACGAGCATCGGCTCAGTGTTCTCTCCATTGGCCGATCTCGGCTCTGGTTTTTCTGCCAGCTCATCGAGCGAGTTCTTGCTGTCTTTCGACGCCTCTAGTTGAGGGTCTTGCTCCTCGTAGGCATCGTTGCCACTAATGTCGGGGAAGAGGTCATCAAGCTGGCTTGGCAGGACGTTCTTCTTAGTGTGCGCCTTGTGGAGCTGACAGCAGCTCCGATCTACTGGTCACCTTCCCCACAACAGCCCACCGTTGGCTGGAACTGCGCCCTTTCCTCGTAACGAAGAGTCCAATCGTAGGTGTACGGCTCGATCATTTTGTCATCGAGAACGACAACCTCCACCTCGACCGTCTGGAATAGCCTCTTCCGCCTCAGAGTGTTCTCTAATTTCTGTCCCGCGGCAGCTGCCTGCTCTGCCGTTATCTCCTCCATTATAACAAATATGCGAACCTAAGCCGCGCATGATGACAATGTAGAGAGCATCCATTACAGCAGCTTACTCGACTCGTTTTCCAGACCCAATCCTCATGAGTGGTGAAGAGCCACGCTAGAAGGGCCAACAGGCCGCCATCGTGAATGATCCACCAGACATCCACAACCTAACAGGCTGGTGAAGATATCTCGATGCCCTTCAGCTCACCTTAGAGTGCTCCTTGTAGGAGGGGTTCTCGAAGTAATCGAGGAAGCACTGAGAGAGGGAGTGAGTCGAGTCACCCTTCACGCAGATGACAGCCTTCTGTTCTATACGGCACACTTCCAACGTCTTCACCTGCACGAGAACGCGTCACAGCCAAACGCATGCGGGAACCGCTCACAAATTCGACAGCGGCGTTGGCACCGAGATCTCCGCCATCCGCCTTTTCCGGCCAGGCCAGGATGACCTACGAAGGGACGGCGTGAACAGAATGCTTCTCGGAGGCAATTACGGTATTCGGTCGAAGGCCTCCTAGACCGGTGATGGTTACCGCGCTGGATGCGCCCTCGTACATGGAAGGGCTCGGTATGACGGAAGCGAAACCCGCCAGCTTGCCTAGGAAACAGATAGGAAAATGCTATACGCGCCTGTCGTACGTTGAGTGAGCTTGTGCTCTAAAAGAGCAGCTTCGGCCGACCTGGCCTCTTGCAGATGCTGGAAGGGGCATGAGACACACCGGCTGGCTCTGGGCTTACCCTGTCAGTCCTGTCACCGACTTCGATGGCTGCCACGACGCACATACCGTTGCTAACGCCTCGGATCTGGCTGCAGATGCCCAAGAGCACGTCACCCTGCCTGAGATGGACGGAATCCACATTGGCATGGGGCAAGCCTTGAGGCTTACCCCTCCCTGCCAGCCTGGTAGATGACCAGCGGCTGCGGACGCCAATTGACTCTACGGCTCTGTTCGTTGCCTTTAGCAAGCAAGGTCTGCAAGGCGAGGTTGTATCTGAAGGAGATGTACAGCTGTCATGAAGGGAAGATCAGCCGCTCACCTGATACCATCGATACCGGAGCCCCAAGCCGCCTGCTCGTTAACGTAGTCGGTGTAAAGGTAGACGGCAATACAAATGGCAAAGACAACCAAAGCGAATACAACATGGACGGTCAGCATCATGCCACAGCAGGCGATGAACCCTAGGAGGCTTGAGGTAATATACCATGCTCTGCCGTAGGTGGTATGGATACCCTCCGGCCGCCAGCTGACCGACCTCAGCACGGTCTGAAGGAAGAGTATCGGAGAGGACAGGAGAAGTGGCGTGTCTTACCTGGACCAGACAACTGAGGTTGATGCAGGCGTAACAGAGCAGGAAGCACATAGTCAGCAGCGGAGCGATGCTGTCCAAGGAGGAGCCAAGGATGCCCAAAGCCAGACATGCAGGAATCATTGTAACAAGCAGCGCTCGGTGGGGCTCCTGGGAGGAATTTACCACCAGAGATGGACGGTGAGAGGCTACCTGGGATTTCCCGCTGAGGACAGCGATGGGCCTGAGCGGTGGCAGAAGGTTATCGGATGCTATCGAGTAGAGGAGCCTTGGAGCGACAACCTGACGACAACTACCAAGTGAAGGGCAGCTGAATTTAAAAACAGTGTAACCGCGTTCACTTAAGAGTCAAGCACCAGTGGAGATACACCGCTAGGAATGGCGGTTAGATTCTCGCGGCCGAAGCTGGAAAGGAACCCTTTCTTACAAGGCACTGAAGACTCTGCGATAGGGAAGATATCATGACCCCAACAAATACAACAGGGGCGTTGGGAAGTAAAATGCGGTACAATAAACCATTCTCCATGGCACCTGACAGAAAGCCATATCCGCGTCACGGCGTCACAGCGGCCATACCCCTCAGTGTGCCGGCGTCCGCCACAGCAGCCCAAAGCACCATAAAGAGAGCGTACATCACCAAAGAGAAAGTGATGGCTCCGAAGGTTCCCCGCTTCAGGTTCACCGGAGGATTTTTCAACACGTCGGTGCGATTGGCGCCAGACAGGATCCCTGTGAAGCACGGGAAGAAGAGCGACAGCATCGAATTGAAACTGGTGCCGTCAGTGTACTGTGGCCAGAGATTTCCGTGTACGTAGTTCGAACCGGTGGTGAACACTGGGACAGCTAATGAGACAAAGAAGGCCACCACGGTGGCCAGCACGGTGACGATGAAGATGACCGCCAGCTTGGAGACAGCATCGATACCGCCGATAAAAACCGTGAGGAATTGCACGAACAGGAGGGCAAACGACAGAGGTAGAGGTGTCAGAAACGGTGATAGCCAAGATAGGGATTGCGGCAGTAGGACAGCCCCTGCCGACGTCTTGGGCAATAGCATTAGGAGGGTGTCGATGGCACCAACAGACTCCATGACAGCGAGAAGGAGGCCACCCAACCAGTAGGCAATGCCAATCGAGACGCCTGGGTAAGCGCCGATGGTACCTATAAAAGCAAGGGTTACTCACACAAGAAGATGAGTTAAAGTCCCATGCGGAGATAGTAGGTGCAGGAGGACGTGACAGAAAGTATGTAATATATATCTAATCAATATATAATATATATAGGACTCCTTGACGAAGACCAGATAGTATTATTCCCGACAAAGATTCCTCTAGGTTTCTTTGATGCCCTGGGCAACTTACGTGATATCATATAGTACGGTCCACCCTCGGAGGCAATACCACCGCTGCTGGCCATAGCTGACATACACGCGGTTGTACCTGATTAAGCTGGGTTGATCTCGAGAAGGCCGACTGTTCCTTACAGAAGGCAACAACGAAACTGCACAGGACAATCAAGAGGGAATGAAAGAGACCAGCGTTGCCGACGATAATGAAGAAACGCAGAAAGATAAGAACCTAAAGGGGACCAGGTCGATGAGACTGAGACGCACCACAGTGGAGATGAACTCACCCCCCACATGTTCTCGCAAGTGGGGACGAACACACCAGAGAAGGATCCTAAGAGTGGCGATGGCAGGCGGAGCGAAGCGATGCGGCTTACCTCTTTTCTTCTTGGCAGGCCTGGTCTGGTTGGTGGAGCTGCTCCCTCCCAAATGGTTCCCACCGTCGTCGTCGGACTCCAGCAGCTTATACGCCTGACAAACTAAACGTCGACAACGGCTCGGCCTCTCGCCGCTACTCTCGATGCGTTGGAGCGCATGGTGAAGTTGTTGGCTGCGCCGGGTCCGCCCGATAAGAGGCGCTCACGGAGACCGGGGTGCGCGCCGTCTACTGTTCCGGAGCCTACAGACTCGTAGGGCATGACAAGAGATAAACAAGCCAGTCACTGAGAGACGCTCTCGCAAAGAACCAAACGCAAGGCAGACTTCTTAAGCACACCAAGTTGACAGCATAAGGAAGGCTAGTCCCATGACAGTATGTTCCTAACTGATGACCTATTCCGATGCTGCCTCATCGCATCGTTGTAAGCTCGACCTCTGGTGACCTCGGGAGACCCAGCAGGGGCGATCTTACCGACCCCAAGAGGATCTTCGGGATCGACATTGGTCTCGGCATCAAGCCAGGCGCATCTAGCCACGCCGGTAGGCTGGCCGCCGCGTGTCCTCGGCACCACCTTCCATTGAATCACACAATGGTCGCCCCCTCCAATAGAGACCAAAGTGTTCATCGGACTGAACCGCACCTGAGCAGGAAGCCATGCCATCTCGGGCGGCATCCGGCGCCCTACATTAGTGACGTGGCTAGCATGGCCGCTGTAGGCTGCTGCACGAGCGTTCAAATAGGGGGAAGGAAATCTCAGAAGCTTAACTTTGCCGTTGTCATCACCCAGGGCCAGGAGGGTGGGGTTCTTGCCGGACGACTGGTGCACCGCATTAACGTCGGTCTGGTCGTACTCCGGATCTGCCCAGACGCCTATGACCGGCCAGCCCAGCACACAGGACCAGTTATCTTGCCATTTGGCGTCTCTGAACCTGAGCGGCGATGGGCCTCGGTCGGCATACCGGGGATGACTACATGCTGCTGGAGGTCATACGGGCGCCGTCTCTGGTTCGCCAGTAGAGGATCTGTGTGTCCTTGCTGTTGCTCATAACCACGGAGCCGTCCTTGGTGAACATGACATTCAGTGGTGAGGAGGAATTGCCTCTCAGTGTGGCATGCAATGATACGTTGATGCCCTTCACAGCCTGAGAGTAAGCGAAACGAATGTCGGAGCGGCGTGTACAGAAAGCAGCAGTCGTTGATAATCATTCGCAGTGGCGTCCAGCAATGCGTTGCACTCTGGACAGTATGGCCAGCCACATGCTGCAAATCGACCAAGCGGCGCTCTCTGCGCTACACACTGCGATTAACGCAGCGCCAGTTTGGCACTTGAGTGAGCGTATAGTGCGAGTGGTCGCTAGTACCACGGTGGGAGAGTGTGGTTCCACCGACCGCGGTCGGCGGGTCGGTGCTGCGTGTGGTCCCAGCGATTGTCGGTAATGATCCCCTTACTACTTTATCATTAACATCGACCCTCACTGTGACACCGTAGTCAATTCGGAGAAGATAGACCTTCTGATCCCAGCAAGCCGCTGCCAACCACTGGCCGTTGTCGGCGAAACGAATGTCGCATATCCTCTCCCGAGTGGCAGACAGCCTGTGGGCATAGACCTGATCGCGAAAGTGTAGCAGATGAGCCCGCAAGCTCCGAGCTACCTGCGTGAGGCTCGGAAAGTGCAGGACAGTGAGAAGGCCTTCACCTTGGCCGATGGCGAGCAGGTCACCTTGGGCGTTGAAAGCGAGCGAGTACACTGCTTCGGCGCATGAAACAACCTATGAAGGATCCACGGCTGTCAGCAGGCAATTCGTCTTCATTAAGCAATGACGTAAGATACGCGGCAGGTATCCACCAGATAGTAGTCGCGATCACTTAACGAGTGGCGGTAATACGAGATAAGCGAAGATTCGGAGTACCGTCTCCGAGTACTGGACAGACTTCCTCCACCAATAGAGTAGGTGCATACCGCACACTGAATTGGATACCCTCACTCAGCTACAGTTATCACTTTCATAAGAAAGCGGGAGGGTGAACGATATGAAAGTAACGAGCAAGGCTTACCTTGCCAACCAGTGGGGCCCTCTCGGAGGTATTCCAGAACCTAACGTCACGATTGGTGCCACCAGTAGCACACAGTGCATGTGTCGGATGGTGGGCCAGGCCCCACATCTCTCCACCGTGCCCAACCTGAACCATCATTGACAAAACGCTAAAACATACATCGGCAGCACCTGCACGACCGATAGGATCGCTCGCTGGGTGACGTCGAAGTGGAGCAAGCTGTGTCCGGCAGTGCCCAGCACGGCAGTTGTCCGCTGACCGCCACAAGCAACTGAGATGCTGTTGAATCTAGCCCCACCGCTAGTATCTGAATCAGAGGACTCCATGGGGATGAGGGAGCTGCTTACCACCGATTGCCATAAGCCTCTTGACCTCTCCAGTCCGACCAGCAAGCTCCTGGATCCCGTGCTTCCATAGAACCTTCAACCGCCCGCCCTCGAGGGCAAGCAGCGCTATCTCACCGCCGTATGTTGCGGCCAGGATGGTCCCATCGGGTAGGCCAGCAGCGCAGCCGACCTTCTTCGTGCCAAGCGACACTGCCTGGGTGGCGACGCCGTTTTGAAGGAGGTAGAGGTAACCGTTACAGGCGCACAGAAACGATATCTCCCCAGCGAAACCGCAGCACTGGGGTTGCTTGCTGGCCGGTGTCTTGCCAAAGGTGCCTCGCTTGCAGGCAATCTCCCCCGTCTCGCCGTCAACCTTCCAGAACTTGTAGTGACCCTCGCCCACCGATAGCAGTAAAGAGCTATCACAGGCGGAGAGAGCATAGGTGGGGCTGCGGCCGCTGCTCATGGTGAACAGCGGCGCCGTTAAGCGAACTGGCTTCGATGGTTGGCCGTCTGCTCCGCGGCCGGCCGAGCGACGCGGCAATCGGCCCCACACAGCCACCATGTTAGCCTCGTCTGTGCCAACGCTGACGAGCATGCTGCCACCGTGGACGAACGATAACGCACTGACGCTCCTCTGGTGGTAGTGTAGCTGAGCCAGAGTCACTGAAGGCTTGCTCGGGGACCAAAGACATATAAAGGGCCCCTCGATGCCCTTGGGATCCTGCTGCCCGCTAGCAGCCATATCAGCTTCGCTGGAGTAGTCCAAGCACAGCACGTCCGCTGAGTGCCCCTCGAAGTAGCGTTGGGAAGCGTCCTCCAAGGAATGCATGACGACCATAGCACCGAGTGGGTACATGGCAGTTCGCCCGTCATCGATAAGCCGAAGCGAGCCTCGAAGGTCACCGTTGTAGCCGTAGACCGCCTCCTTCACCAGCTCCCAGTCAGGCAGCTGGGCCAGCTTCGGCTCGGGATGCCACTCGGTGGGCGGGAATACCAGACCGTAGCTGCGACCAAACACTACGCGCATAGAACCGTCAGGGCCTTGCTGAGCGAGCTCGGGAATCAATGGCGGATCAGCCGTCGTCGGCGCCGGCGCCGGCTTCGGAGGAAACTTAGGGACTGCTACGGACCTCCGACCACCTGTTTCCCGCTGCCTTGTGGAAGGTCTGTCGAAAAGCAAACTCATTCTACGAAGGGGAGCTGGAGGCCCCATTGAAAACCCAATGCACTGGAGCGACTAGACAAATGCTTCAAGAAATCCGAGAGGCTCCCATGACAGGAGGAAGCATGCTCCACTGTGTTACACATCAACTTGAAAGGATAATAATCGAGGTATCTACTCTGCCGTAGTAGTAGCAGGGTTCATCATAACACTTTTAAATGATATAATCTCACTCTTCCTTGTCACCGCGCTGCTCTCTGATGGCTTCACGGGCATGGCCGGCATTGGAGGCACCAAAGGTGTTAGCAAGCAGCGTCTCCTTATCAAACTCGGACACCTTCATAAAACGCTTCATGTCGACCTTCCTCGAATCCTCCTTCGCCTGCCTTTCCCTCTCAACCTCTTCAGCACGCATCTTCAACGCATTAGGTCCACCGCCACCGAGCACTGCAATATCGCAAATGTCGGAGTCCCTCATGCTGTCCGTATCCTCCTCGTCATCTCCAACAGCGCTCAGTATCTGTCCCGCGTCGTAGGTAGCATCATAGTCCATCACACTAGCCTTATTAAGGTCCTCGTTGATCCACACACGGCAGTCACCTTCGCCGCCGCTCCTCCCACCGAAGCCGAGGCCCTTCGCTCTGACCTTGTTCCTGGCGTTCAGATAAACGTAGTTATCAGCGCTCGAGCGTGTGCGGCCTCGAATGACTCTGATCTCTGGCTCTAGCTGGAACAGCGTCGTCGTTACAGCGATCTTGTTGAAGAGGTCGTAGCCGTTGGTCGCTGCGTTATCAGGCACAATGGTGTCTTTGGACCAGTCCAAGGCGCTCCCAGTGGCTGCCCCCCAAACACGTCCCTTGGTGTCCTTTATAATAAGCGCAGTCGGGCCGGGATAGTGACCAGAGTTGCTCATGAGCCTCTGTAGTGAACGGCCGTGAGTGGAGCTCCAGTAAAGCGTGCTCAGTGGGGGAACGAGATCAGGATATATGATCCTCAGCAGCAAGACGTGGTACTCTTTGACGAAGGACGGCGGGTTGGCCTCACTGCCGCCTGAAATGCTCATTCGGCGCTTGTTCATGCGAAGAGCGCATCTGAGCGACTCGTTGAAGACCGAACCAATGCCAGGCAGCATGGTCTGGAACTCGTGACCGAACACTGCCGAGTTCTCGGCAATCTTGATGTCTCGAGGAGGCTCGTTGGGATCGATCGATGCGACAACGAACTGGAGAACAGCGTGGGGTGTCCCAAACGCTTGGATTAGCGAGGCCCAGTCCGAACGATTGGCCAAGAGCTCCGCAGCGTCCTGGACCATCTCCTCGACCTTTGCTGACTTCTTACCACCGCCTGTGATGAAGTCGAAGAGTGCGGGCGCGAATGGCTTGTAGGCGATGAACAACTGGTTGCTGAAGGACTCCGGCGTGACATGACCGTTGCTCTCAGCAGACTTGAAGAAGCTCTGTAGGAGGCTCATATCCGTATCAGGCAGGGCGTGACTACTGTTTCGACGCGTGCTTGCAGCCGCTGCTGCTGCATGAGCGGCAGACGACTCAGTTGATGCTTTATTTCCCATAGTGACAAATGGCTTAACCTAGAGGGAAATAATGTCACGCGCACAGAGCTAAGCTCAGCGACGAACGCGATCGCCTAGGAACACGAGAATTCGAGGAAGTCTTTCAGAGCGCCCAGGAACTTGAAGAGAGAAGAAGACATCCACTGGGAACGAAAGTAACATCTACTCGGTTAACCGTGCAGGAACGGAAACCCAAGTTACACTGTCTAGCAGACAACCAACACAATCGCTGTCCCCCTCGACCACAGCCTGCAAACTAACGAGAATCGCACGCCTCTTGCCGAACAGAATCCACCACGAACCGGTAATCCACCAGGGCCACGCAACACCACGAAGCTAACAGAGCAGCTGCCACTACTTATGTAGACGACAACCGCCGAACTCGGGTATAATATAATGTTATAGTGCAAGTTATTCAACATCAAAGTCAGCAGCAGCCTCTTGCTAGCCTTCTGCGGCAGCGTCGTGCCCAATCTCGGCACTCGAACCAGCGGGCTGAGAACAAGTGTCGCTGAATGCTTGTTGTATGGGCGTTACTTCGGCATCTGTTTTCGCCGGGCTCTGAATTGGCTTGTCGGTCTCATCGTCAACTTTACGCCTCTTATTCTCCCTCTCGCTCTCCTGCGCAGCGCCACCGTCGTTCTCCTTGGACTCTGCTTCTTGAGTATCATCAACCGGCGCAGCAGCACTCGATGACGACGAAGCTGCTCCCTCCTACAGGCAGATCATATTTACCCAAGCACAGCGCGAGACCTTACCTCCTCCACATTTTGCTGTTGTTGCTCCTCCTCAACTCGGCGTCGCTCTCGTGCAGCCTCAGCCAGGGCCGCCAGCCATCGTTGATACTGTCGCAGTTGCTCATGGTATTGTAGCTCCACCAGTTGCCGAGCCTCTCGTGGCGTTAAATTCCGCTTTATATCCGACGGGCTCGGCTTGTCGACTGGCATGTCAGCCATCAAAGGCTGAGCCGACGGCGGCAGTACGGCGGCTGAGAGGACGTCCCTTTCAATCGCCGAGGAGCCGAACACGCCTACCTTGAGGCTGCGAGCCAGTGTATTCCCGAAGGCCGTCAGCTTGCGGTTGCAGCGTTCCCTGCTTTCTTGCCTCTGGATCGTTATCCACCGGGACATCGGGGATTGCGGGGCCTAAGAGGCATTTCCGAAAGGCCGTGCGCAATCTCGACTCACCATCCGCTTTGTCGTCGGCCATGGTTTGATCGCCTTTGCCGCTGTCACCCATCTCCATGTTGTCGGTTTTGGTGGGGTCGCCCGAGGCTGGCGCGGTTTGTGGTTCCTCTTTCTCAGCATCCCCGGGGTCCTCTTTTTTCAGAGCTGCCACCTTAGCACGAGTCATCATACCGGCCGTCGAGGAGACCTCAGACATGCCGATTCAGCGGAGGAGGTTTCAAAGCTACACAGGGGGGGGCGTGGAACGCTGGTCGCGGGTGAACTCAACATACGGGGCAAGCTGAAACCAGGACAGATAAAAAGACATCAAAAACTTTCATGTGTGAGGGTAAAAAATCGGCCACCACAGTGGCGTACCACAACTGCCTAAACTCGGCCATAGCCGCCCCCGCCGGGTGTCATCAGTCTCAGTCTGTCGCCCCTAGCCATTTGCACCGTCCTCTTGCCGCCGATGTTAACCTCTTGAGCAGCTTCGCGCTTCAACCAAAGATTCAGTCCTTTCATACCGCACCCGCCGCCAGCCATACCATACGGCGATCTTGCCCTGCGTTCCGTTAGAACCGAAACATGAAGTGCGCGAACAAATTCTAGCTCTCTGAGCACGCCACAACCTCCAGAATGAGCGCCCTCTCCACCGCTGCCCTCGCGGAGGCCGAAGCGACGAACGATGCAGGGATAGCGGCGCTCCATGATCTCGACGTCGGTGATCCTGGTATTGGTCATATGCGTGTGGACTCCGCTGACCCCGTTCCAGGTCGGGCCGGCTCCGGAGCCGCCTGCCACGGTCTCGTAGTAGCCGAAGGTTTCATCACCGAAGGTGACGTTGTTCATGCAGCCACAGCTGGCCGCGCAAAACTCGAATGCTCGGAAGATCACGTCGACCACTCTTTGACTGGTCACGACATTGCCGCCGACAACGGCAGCGGTGGGGGACGGGTTCAGCATGCACTGCCCTCGCTCTGGCAGGACCACCTGGACAGCTTCGAGGCACCCCTGATTGAGCGGGATGTCCGAGTCTACCATGCAGCGTAGGCAGTAGATGACTGCTGACATAGTGACAGCCGGTGGGGCATTGGTGTTGCCGACCACCTCCGGCCCAGAATCGGTGAAATCGAAGATCGCGCTGGCCCGTTTGCCCCCTCCGCCATCTTTGAGCAAACGAACCTACAGTGAAATGTACAACCTCAACAAGCGCACCGGTTACCTTCAGCTTGATGGCGCTGCCGTCGTCCATGAAGTCCTCAGCCTCCCCCTCCATACCGTGCTTCTCCGCCCAGGTGTAGAGCATGCTAAGCACCGCCTGTCTGGCGTTTTCCCTAATGTGATGCAAGTACGCGTGCACAACCTTCAGGCCGTAAGTCTGGACCATCTCGTGAACCAAAGAGATTCCTTGTTGATTAGCAGCCACCTGGGCTCGGAGGTCCGCCAGGTTGTCCTCGAGGTTCCTCGTCCCGGCAGTAGTGAGCAGCTTGGTGATCCCCACTTCGTCAAAGCCTTGCTCGGCACAGACCAGTTTATGGGTGACGATAGCGCAGCCCTCCTGAGCCAGGCTGGTAGAGTTGGGTGGCATGCTGCCAGGCTCGACGCCACCGACATCAGCGTGGTGGCCTCGTGACGCCACAACAAAAGCGACGTTATCTCCCTCGAAGACCGGTGTCATGACCGTGATGTCCGGTAAATGGGACCCTCCAGCCAGCTGGGGATGATTCGACACCAGCACATCGCCGTGGCGGAGCTTCCCTTCCCACAGGCCTAGTTGGATTTTAACAGCCTCCTGCATGGCTCCCAAGTGCACAGGTATGTGCGGAGCGTTCGCGATGAGACCGCCGTCGGGGCCGAAGACGGCACAGGAAAAGTCAAGTCTGTCCTTGACGTTGACGCTGGTGGCGGTGCGCTGCAGGCATCTGCCCATCTGCTCGGCGATGCTCATGAACTTGTGGCTGAAAATGGACAGCTGTATCGGGTCCGCCACTTCCACGTTTAGAAGGGTGTTGGTGTCACCAAGCTGCTTAACATCGACAACATAGTCGCCGTCACCGTTGACCCTAGCCGTGCAGTCTGGCTCTATAACAATAGTGCCGGTGGTCTGCACGATGATGGCTGGTCCCCGAACACACGCCCCTGGCTTCAAGTTGGCCTCCAGGAACACTGGAGTGTCCTTCACTCGACCATGCCCTTCGAAATAAGCACTTGTCAGCTCGTCGGGCATGGCCTGGTACTCCTCGGTAGACGGTGGGCGAGTGAACTCGAAGGCATCCTCTTTAACTGCGCGTGCTCTCACTCTGATGTCGTCGATGAGGAGGTCCCTGCCGACCATCAGGAAGCCATATTCCCTCTGGTAGGCTCGCTCGAAGGCTCTCTGGTAGTCCCCGTTGTCGCCGTCCTCGACTGCGGTCATGATGGCTGTGTCAGTGCCGGCGTAGCGCATGTTCAGGTAGTACTTAGTGTGGATGTTGCCGTGGTGCCCGGCCTTCTCCAGCGACCTCACCGCCTCCCTCTCGAGCTCCGCAAGGGTCTCCGCCCATGGACCGTTCGCTTGCCATTTCTGCGCGGCCGGGACCTGCTTGTCAACAACCTCATCAGCAAGAGCCAGACCAAAGGCGGACAGTACCCCAGCGAACCGGTGAACGAAAACCGTTTCAATGCCAAGTGCTCTAGCCATCGCACAAGCGTGCTGCCCACCAGCGCCTCCGAAGCAGGCCAGGACGTGCGCTCTCACATCGTAGCCCCTCATCTGAGTCATATTGCGGATGGGTCTGCACATAGCCTCATTGGCAACCCTGATAAACCCCGCAGCGCAGGCGTCGATGTCGTCACCGAGCCCCATCTGCGCGGCTAGCTCCCCGAGGGCTGCCCGCGACGCCTCGACATCCAGAGGTTGATCTTGGGTCTCGCCGAATATCCGAGGGAAGTGGCTCGGTATGAGCCTTCCCAAAACCAAGTTGGCGTCGGTCACAGCCAGCTTGCCTCCTCTCTTCCTGTAGCACACCGGGCCCGGGTGGGCTCCTGCCGACTCTGGACCGACGCACAGCAGACCGTGCTCGTAGGTTAAGAGACTGCCGCCTCCAGCAGCCACAGTGGTGATGTCCAGCTGCGGGGCCTGGACCGTCACGCCAGCTGTAACCGTCTCATATATGTGCTCGAATCCAACCTTTGGGTCGTAGCGACTGACATCGGTGGAGGTGCCGCCCATATCGAAGCCAACCACTGGAGTGTCATTCCCGAGGGCGCGAGCGGTGGTTTTTGCGAAGCCGACCACTCCTCCGGCCGGCCCAGACAGGATCGCCTTGTGGCCGGTGAAGTCTTGCATCCGAGCCAAGCCCCCATCAGACTGCATGAACAAAAGCCTGGTGTTGTCCGTCTCCACCAGTGCGCGTTCGAAGCCATTGCAGAAGTTCCTGAGATAGGTTCTGATGGTCGGCGTCAAATACGCGTCGGCCACCACCGTGTGGCCCCTCGCAACGGCCTTGGCCATTGCCAGCACCTCACTGGATGCCGAGACATGGGCGAAGCCCATAGACCGGCACAGGGCGGCCACCTCCTTCTCGTGGTCGCCATAGATATAGCTGTGCATGAGCAGGATAGCCACACTCTGGATGCCCTCATCAAGCAAGATCTGCAGCCTCGCCCTCAAAGTTTCGACGTCCAGTGGGCGCTCAATTCGGACTTCCTCGCCTGTTCGACCTTTCACCACTCTCCCGGGGAGATAGTCGGTCTCCCGCGCCAAGACCACACGCTCCGGCACCTCAACCACCTTCGTGTACAGCGTGTCCGGGCGCCTTATTTTAACGTCGAAAATGGCGGGTCGAGTCTGGTTGCCGATTTCCAAGAGATCCGCGAAACCCTCCGTGACGAGCAGTGCGCAGGTCGTTCCCTTCCTCTCTAGCAAGGCGTTGGTGGCCACAGTGGTGCCCATCCGAATGGACTCTATCTCACCGCAGCGGACTGGCTCCCCGGCTGGATGCGGCTTGCCTGTGAACTCCTGCAGAATTCGACGGATGCCTTCTCTCGGAGCATCCCTGAAAAACGGAGTCTGGCAACGAGACAAGAATGACAGCATCAACCTACGGGTAGTTGTCGGGGTCCTCGGAGAGGAGCTTGCGGACGATCTTCCGATGGCCGCCGTGACCGTCGGGTACCTCTGCATAGACGTCGGTGAAGGTGCCACCACGATCGATGGCAAAACGGAATTTCCCACCGTCAGACATTTTAAAACGGGAACGCTGGACTGCAGCGGCTGGAGAGACAAATGGACACGGAGAGAACTCAACAGAAAAAGAGATACGTAAGGCACTCGGTAAGGGATAGGGAGTCCACACTATGATAGGATGCAATGATATAACAGGGTTCGGAGATCAGTAAACAGGTCGATAAAGATGATTAGGTAGGTTGGACAAACCTTTGAGAATACCGCCAGAGTAGGAGGACAGTGGCTCGCTCTTCCAGCGTGATCGATTTCCTTCTGTAAGCCTCACACATGGCTTTTCTGATCGGCGCCACTTCCCCATTTCTGTCAGCTCTCGGCAGCTCCTCCATTATAGGTTGATATGTCCGAGTGAGCAGGTGACCGAGGCACCTCTCTCTCATCTTACCGATCCTCTCTATTCGGCAACTGCATATCAAACTCGCACACAGTCGAGCAAGCGTCCACTGCTGCGGTGGGAGGCCGGCACCACCTTCATCCAGAGCCTTCTCGATGTCTCTATGAAGGTGGTAGCTCACAGGAACTGAAGTCGTGGTGCCACGGGCCAATAAGACCCCCACCAGAGGCGTCGGGCAGAAGACCCCGGCGATCTTAGGCCTCTCCGTCGGCGGCCGGCTCTTCCTCTCCTCGAAGGCACGAGCCACCTCGTACTTCCTCCTGATCTCCGCCGCATGGTTGCTCCCCTGATGCTTCGCCAAGACATGGTTGTCCATCCCGGATGCCGACAGCATCTCATGGCACCCTCTCACCGGGCATTCCCGCTCTACCTCTGTTACCACACCGTTGCGCAAGTATGTTTCCTCGACGGCCTTCTGTTCCTTAGGCTTTTGCCACTCCCAGTCCGAATCGATCTCATCCCTCTTCCCCTCCTCAGCCTTCGCCTTTTTCCCCGACTTAGGCCTCTTGCGCTGCTTTTTCCTGCATCGCTCCCCTCCTCTGGACATGCCATCTGCTCCGTGAGCTTCCTTCCCCAAGCTCGCCGGGGTGCCACTGGAGGACGCAGAGCTCCGTCGAGTAGATGGCGATGACAGTTCAACTCCTACAGCCTCCCCTTGCCCTTTCATATTCAAGCCACTTGCGTTCCCCGCATCGGCAACGCCACCATCACTACTGGTCCTCGCAGGCCCGGCCTCATGCCTGTCACCTTCCCTAGGCACGTCTGGTAGCCCTTCGACCTTCGCTTTCTTATTCCACTCCCGTGACTTCTTGGTAAGCTTCTTCCTCTTCACCCCGCTCGCCCTCCCACCTCTTGGTGACGACGACGATGCATCTACATCATCCCAAGACTGTCTGCTGGTCCCCCATGCGTTCCCGGAAGTCGCAACCGTCGGAGCCGAGCTCTGACTCTCTCCCCAGTTAATCGCCACTGGGGCCTTCTTTTCCGGTGCTCTTATAAGTGACGTCTCCCGCCTTCTACGTCGCCGAGGTATTTCAGCCTCAGACCCAGCCGGCTGCGTCTGGCATATAGGACCCGGTCCGCCCCCTTCTTGCCCCCCAGAACAATAGTTTTGCCACGGTGCTCCATTGCGCTCCTCTTGAAGGTTCCCTTCGGAGCCCTGCCTCCTCGCATCCTTCCTCCGATACCTCCTCCCTAGTACCTTATCCTCCCTCGATTCTGCACTCCACTCCCGCCTCCTTCCCCACTGACTAGGTCCTTCAGTACCAACACAATTAGCTGCAAATCTATTATACGGTATTCTTTGAGCCGGTGGCGGTGGCGGCGGCGGCGGAGGAGGCTGGGAGTCGCTGCCATCTGTCCTCCTACGAACACTGCTTCCCCTATCGTATGGCCTCTGCGGTGGTGGCGGCGGTGGAGGGGGTGGAGACGGGTGAGGCGACGAGTAACTCTGCGAGCCATGATTCGACCTCCTATCCCTTTGGACACTTCGGTCTCTATCACGCCGCTGCCACCAAGGCCGCCGCTCAACAGGACTGTTGTTCTCCTCCTCCTCCTTGGTAAGGTCCACCTTCTCTGTCTGATGCTTCCTCTGGCCCACTCTCAGACGCTTGGCTGCCAGAGTCATCTCATACAAGTCCTTTGAAAAGGTTGGGGATTCTTCCGATGAGGAGCTCTTGACCTCCTCCACGTGATGAGCCCCTCGTGGGGACATGGTAATGGGACGCAAACTAAACAGGAAGTCACATCCAACACAACAGCAATCCAAGAGTCAGAAAACGACTTTCTGATGGGGGCCCTTGCAGCCTCCCCGGGCGTGGTCCTGATAGCCGCCAACTGCCGCTCTGGCCGTCTCCTACTCTATGTTAACTACACGTGCCCATCAACACTTTCAACGCTCTAATCTCTTCGAGAACCTATACAACAGCAGGGCCATGGCGCGGCCTTCAACTTGGTCGACGTGCAGGAATAGTGGGCTTCTTCTATATAGCCCCTTCAGCGTGCGCCGCACCTTGTCCAGGCCCTCTGCCCTCGGACACCTCTGCGCTCCAGCCTTATACACCGCCTCAATGAGTATCTCCATCCCTCTCAAAGGGACTCCCTTTATCTTCTGTTCCACCCTCATGGCCGTGATGAAAGCTCCGCAGACTGTGGCCAGGTCCCAGCGCCCAGGACGGTTATGAGTAATCTCGTCCGATATCGCTTGCTCCAAGGCCGGATGCAGCCGAGACCGAGGCACCTTCCCACCATTGGAGAAGCCAGGGCAGTGATACCGCAGCAGAGGTCGAGGGCACCTGACGCCCCCGACGGTCAAGGGGGTGCCGGCCTGGTCCACCTCCTTCGCGAACGCTCTCGACCGAAGCTCAAATGCTTCTTGGCTGTCTCTGTGGAAAAGCCCGACGTGCTCGTCCCTTTCCCGACTGGTATCGAATACCCGAATGCACGTACGGCGCACCGGACAGGGGAACCGCCGAAGGTCGTCGAACTCACCGGGCTCAACAGGAGCAAGGTTGAGCTCTCCCCACTCCGAATCTATGTCGCTACTCGCCCGGGTTTCCTCAGAGCGGCTCCTGCTGCGCTCTCGTCTCTGACAATGGTTCCCTCGACGCTGGCCATCCTTCCCGCGAAGGTTCGATCCCCAGTGGCGGCCTATCCGCCAGTCGTGGATCTCCGGTAACTGCGGATTCCCCCCTTCCGCTTTCACTCCCTCATCCTCCCCCACTAGATCAATCACCACCGGGTCCTCCTGCTTGAAGACCGGCCCAGAGCCCTTACCGCCGAAGCTCGACGGCATTGAGAAATATAACCAATCAACTGGCATCAAGACGTGCAGCACGATGGAACACAACAGCGTCGAGGAGGACACTAGAAACATCGCTCGTACACGAAACTAAAAACACAGCTAAAGGCTGGCCACCAGACCAGCTGCCGAGCCGACCAAAGTCAGCATCGGAAGAAGTCACTCGTGGCCACCTTGGGGTAATTACGTTTAGTAAGGAGAACCTTCCACGAGGATCAGTTCTACCTTAATAGGGAATCTTCATTTCTTCACAGTGCGCTTCTTCCGGCCACCAAGTCTCGTTGGCTTCTCAATAGGATTCCCTTCACTGTCAATTTTGACACACGCCTTCCTAACCCTCTCCTCAGCCTTCTCATCCTCCCTCAACTCCCTCAGATATCTTCGCTCGGCCCGCTCTGCCGCCAGTTTGCTGCTCTTCAACTGTCGCCGATCCCTCGCCCTATAGTACGGTTTGTACGACTTGTCTCTCGGCCTCCCTCGGCAGGGCGCTCTCTCCAGACTCTCACTAGCCTCGATCTCTCGGCGTTGCGACCCGGGAAGCCTCTGTGAGGCCTCCAGGGCTCGGTCCATCACATTGGTGGTCCTGCCGATAATAACATCATCATCGGACTCCACCTCAGCCGCCTCGGCACCTTCGTCGGTGTAATGGAGATATGGCATCGACCAAAAGGCGAACAGTACAACTCCAACCAAGAACTTCGCCAAGAGACAACACGGAGCTAGGAGCGTGATATTGAAACGCTTTGTAGGAAGACAGAGCCGAACGGTCGCGGAATAGGAACACTGGAGCTAATGGCGTCGATGGATTCATTTAAGTAGATTTCCGGTCAGGCGCATATAAGGGGTGAATGAAGGAATAATGGTAGTACTATCAACCATGGACAGGCAGCTCTCCAAACTACTCTTCTCCACCAGCTGCCTCCTTTTTGACTTCGTCCTCCCTCTCGCTCACCCTCCTCGGTAGCGCATCCAGATCCACTTGGCGCCATGTTGGGTCCTCTCTGCTCCTCCTATACTGTCGCCTGTCCTTCCCCACGTAGTAGGGCTTGTAAGACTTGTCACGAGGCCTCCCTCGCATCGGCACTCGCCGCCGGTCCATCGCGCTCACGTCGATTGTGCGCCTCTTCACCTTCCGCACATGCTTCGCGGAATCACCCGTGCCGTGCTGGTAAGATGCTCAGGAGCTCTATTCGGATGCCCTCTATCTGGGCTGCAATCCACCATCCCAAAAATGGAAACAATCTGACACCTCTAGCCACCGAAGCCCTGAACTCAACAACCAATCACTAAGTGTAACGAAACGACGTTGTGGCTGGTAAAGTGCCACTTTAAGTGAAGGCAGTGACCTTCCCTGGTGGAGCCGTCAGCAGCTTCGGCAGCCTCTCCCTCCCCACCAGCCTCTCCAACTCATACCCATCGCAACTGCTATAGAGGCAGGTCGAGTAGCACTGGCTCGGCACTCGGACATCTCGGAGGAGATCCTCGTAGATCTCAGGCCTCTCTGGGACGCCATAGAAGAGGTAGTGCTGGATTCCCTTAATGCGGAGCTTCCTGTACCACAGCAGCCTCCCGCTGATGAGGATCACCTTCTTCTGCTGAGTCAGAAAGAACTGCCGCGCCCGTCCCATCGACTTGTTCGAAGAATACTCATCGATGGCCACGAAGGACGCGTCGTTCTTCTTGAGGAAGGCTCGAAGTCGGAGGTACTCAAAGTACGAACTCACGCAGATCGCCAGACGCCCCAGACCGGAACCGATGTCCCTCCAGTACCTTTCCTCGAAGAACTTTAGGAACTTATCGGAAGCCTCCGCAGGATCGTCAACAGCCACGTGCATGAACATCTGCTTGGCGATACCGAGATTGATCGAGCACTTGGCGACCGTGCCCCGCTTGGTCGACGGCAGCATCCGCACCCAACCGCGCCAGTTGCCCTCAGCTCCCTCGGACCAAGAGTCATGTACAACCGATTCCATAACAGGGTTGTAGACGTCTGTCAACACCACAGTCTGACGGAACCTTCTAGCGAGACCATCCGCTATCCACGGCCTCAATCTCGAGATGTCGGCGCCATCTGGCAGAGTCGAGGGCTGTACGTTGGTGACCTTGAGAATCTCCAGGACGTGATCCCAGTTCTGCATGCTCAGAATGTCCGCGCGGTCCAGCACGACCATCTCTATCGACGAGAGGAAATCAAACTCTCGTTTGGTGTCGCCCTCCGCGCCTGTGATGAGCCTGAGGCCCAACGGCGAGGCTATTATGATGTCCGAGGCGCTAAAGGGGGCGTACAACCGTACCATTCTCCGCCCCACTTGGATGCCAACTCTGAAGTCATCGTCGTTGAAATCATCCTCGGGGAAAATCCCTTCGCGCCAGCTAGTAGCCTCCGCTTGGCTGGAGAACTCCTCATTACCGAATTGTTCATCAAATCGTTTCCGGTTCATCGTCTGTTGGTTATTAGGCGCCAGTTTCAGCAGCCACTGGACGTACTCCCGAGCGACGTTGCGGAAGGGGCACAAGATCAGCACCCTCGGCCTGGAGAAGCCCTGGTCCCTGTAGGGGTCGGTGTCGAACTCCTCGGTCTTCTCGCCCAGCAAGGCATGCCTCCTCAGCTTTTCATTATTCTTCCAAACCGTGTTCCTCGCCCGCACTACATGGGCCATCACATGGGCCATCGCCACTTTGCGTGTTTCCCTCTCGGTCTCGTAGTTCATGCCGCCGTAGACCACATCACTGTAGGATGACAGAGCCGAGGCCAGAGCGAGTCCTTCCGAGCTCAAAGATTCATTATAGCACCCGTGCTCCTTGAATGACCGTTCAATCTTCGGCAGCAGGTCCGCGAACCCCTCACTGGCCTCCACTCGCTCCACCATCGCCCGACTACCATGCACCTTACAGCGATCCAGCTGCTCAGTCAACCTGAGAGTGGCGTCCATGGAGTCATCCTCTACCCTGGGAATCTCCTGAAGGTTGTATGAAGCGTAACCGATAGCATCACTTCCCCCCTCATCTGCGTCGCTGCCCGCCTCACTGCCGCCATCTTCCTCGTCGTCCGCTACTGCTATGGTTTCATCAGGCGCGTCACCATCTGCTATTTCCCCAGCTTCACCGGCAGGTTCCTCAGAGATCTCCTCGGATTCAACTTCCCCCTCATTCTCGAAAGTATCCTCTTCAACCTCCTGAGTATCTTCTTCAAGCAAAGATTCCTCCTCGTCACTTGAGAGCCTGTCAGCGTCCACCCCCAGGGACATCAGTAACTTATCGAAGTCGCCAGGCCCGTCCTCTGGCCCCTCCGACGGAGCCGTCAGCGCTTCCCTAACAGCCGCATGGGTCGCCCTTGATGCTGCTTCTGCCGCCGCCGCAGCCTGCATCCTAGCACTTCTTAAGGCACCTGAGAGATGCATACATCATAGCGGAAGCTACGATATATCTAGCATGGTTCAAGCTCGGATACATACAGCCCTATGGGAAGATTCATGAGCAGACACCGGGAAACATGTGAAGCGCTCTATGCATAGTCGCCGGAGTAATCATTTTATAATAGCGATGTTACCTAGGAGAGCTCAATGGAAAAGCTTATCTTATACAGATTCAATCCACAGGGTTACATTAACCATCGGCAATGATGATGAGTAAATTTTCTACGACGAATCCTCCACTCGGTCGTCGCTGGAAATATATTCGCTGTGGATCAATGACGGCATTTTCAGAGTAATAGATCACACCGTTGGCAGCAGTGCCTTTAGCCAATATCCTCTTTCTACCCTTGGCCTCCTGCCTGGCCTTCTTGTCCAGCTTCTTTTGTTTCTTCTCCATTACATCCTCCGCATCCATCTTCCGCTTTCTCTTCTTCCCCAAAGGGTTCTTTGCCTTATTCTTGTAGTTACGAAACTTTGGCATCAAAGCACAACCTTTTCGACAACTATCGAGCATCCCGACCCACCGACAACACAAACCTCTACTATTTGAAGATAAAAGGAAGCTCTCTAAAGATATTCCCGACAGCTCCTGGGTTCGGGAAACCTCGACGTGGTCGACGACCTGGCAAGTCTGTTCTCATCCAAATGACCGTCCAAACTGCCATCTGACCCCGGGACGTTCGAGACGGTATTTCGCCCATGGTTCCCCTTTTTACACCACGCCTACTGCCTGTTAAGCCACGTTAATACTCCTGTTCGCTACATTCGGTCGTCTCATCGGTACACACAGGCCGCTACGTTGAGTGGTTAAATTCGCAGACTTGTACGATTGTATACATTATCCTTCTGTAAGTCTATCACTTCCAGTTCGTATTTTATTCCCAAGATCCTTCCCGTCCACGTTGCCCTCCGCGCTGGATGAGCTAGTTCTTGCATCATTTCCGTTCCTATTTGAAAGCCCGCTTCACTCAGATCTGCTAGCTGTGTGCCTTTCTGACACTGCTGTTTGCCTATACCAATACTTCCAGCATTTCACTTCGTGCGACATCGCCCCCGAAATTGCCGATAGCACGCGCACGGTCGATCACAATGGCGGGCGCAACTAACGAAAAAACCGTTTCGCCCGCCGACTCGGCTCAGCTTTTCAGCGCAAGATATCGGTTCATTCTTCGGCCACTACTACTCGTCTATGTCCACTGAAGCAGCTCCTATCAACGTTGATCCTGCATCGATCCCCGCCGATGAGGTAAAGCCTCAGCCTGCCGTCGAGCTTGACGGTCTAAGTCCTATGCCCCAGTTTGGCGAAACGCCTATGGTAACGCTTATTTGACGTTTTAATGCCCGTCATGTTCTCTTAGTCGAGAGCGCAGTGTGTTTCCAATGAGCTAGGGGTTGTCCTCAGTTTACTGTGTCTTGCTCAGGCTCCTTGGGCTGCTCAGCCTATCGCTCCTCCTCTTCCGTCTGCAAGGAACCTAGCTCCGACTGACTTTCAACAGCAGTTCTTGAATAGCTGCTTATATACTGGCAAGAATGTTCTGGATGAAGGGGCCACAGCGTAGGTCTTTCTTAATCTTAGAGTTGCGCAGTTTTATTCAGGTTCTCTGCTCCTGGTATCCCTGATGGCACTGATCTAATGTTCAAGGCCAACGGTACTCAGGTCGGCGGCCCCTCCTTTGCCTCGCTTCTTCAACCTCCAGCTCAACCTGACTACTTTGGTCACTTGCTTGGGCACCCTATGAACCCTACCTTGTATGAGGATGACAGCGACAACTCTGATGTCGATGACAGCAATGACGAATGCGACGATTCCAAGTCCGTGGAAGCTACTGAGAAGAAGCCTCTTGACTCACCTAACTCGAAGGAAGAGTCTCCTGTTGGCAAAGCCAAGTATAAGGCTACTCCCGACCTTGCTTCCGCTGAGGAGGACGACGACGACGCGAGTTCCGAGGATTCTGGAGATGATGACATCGATTACTTTGGTCACATTATGGGCCACCCTATGAACATTGGCTCTGGCTCACAGAAGACCCCTAAATCGAAAAAGAAGTCTAAGAAGAAGAAGAGCAAGACCGAGAAAGTGGATTCTGATGAACCGCAGGTGTCTGTTCTTAATCTATTCTTGGGTGGCGTGGAAGTATGTGATCGCGATGAGAACATATCGTAAGTTCTCGCCGATCTTGTGAATTTCAGTTTCTTTTCGCGCAGGCACTTTGCGAAGAACGAAGACGACTCAAGCATGGAGATGTCGAAGGAGGAGGAAGGCCCTGTAGAGTATGGCAACAAGGAGAATGTCGACGAGGAAGAGGAAGAAAAGATCGACCAATCTGCGTTCGAAAGCAGTCCTATCAAAGATGTCTCTGCCTTGGTGGAAGAGCCGTCCAAGATCGAGCCTCCTGTCGAGTCGCCGAAGGTTAAACCAGCTGAGGAGCCTGAGAAGACGGTGGAGCCTGAGAAGACCGTCGAGCCTGTGGCGCCTCCTGTGGTTAAACAGGCCCCCGCTCCTGTGCCAGTTCCTCGTCCTATAGAGGAGGTTAAAACTGCAAGTCAGAGTCCAAAGGAACTTGTCGCCGATATGTCGTACAAGCGACCTCAGGCGTCTACTAATAAGTAACATGGCTTTTGTTGTTCTACTGCAATTTTGCTTGTCTCAGGATTTCAACGAAGGAGAATATTGATAAAGTTGTCGAAGATAATGCGATCTCTGGTAGAGTTCGAAGCGGACCAGCTGCTACCACGAAGAAGAAGTCATTCTTCGGCAGCCTGTGTGGTAGCAAGAATTGAGTGCAAGCCATGCTCAGCTGCTTTTGCGGATGGGTTGACTGGTTAGTATTCTATTGTCTGCTGGTAAACTTCATTTCTATCAAGACCGTGATCTTGGTGGTTGCATGGTAACATGACTCACAGTACATTATTTGTTCTAATTAGACGTTCAGAAGGGAAGATGGTAAGGTGGTAGAGGTACTCGTTTCACGCATAGCGTTGCATCCGAGTGCTTGAGCAATCTGTCGTCTGCTATGGAGGGATCCTCCTGTTGGAATCTGGCATCTGTCACTCCTTACCGTATCTCGCATGTCTTATTATCATCGTTGGGACCGGAACTGCCAGTACTTACATGGGTATCTCCATTTTAAACTCTATTATTGCGTTATCTGTAAATTCATTATTAGCGCCTGTTCCTTTCAGCGGACTCTTCTATCGTCTATTTAAAATGGCCGTTAGCGTCCAAGCTCCTGAGCAAGTTTACGAGCAGCACATTGAGTCCTACGAGGGAGCCTATACCACGAGTCCCATGCCTCAGTACGGCGATGCGCCTATGGTGGGACTTCTGCTGTGTGGTCTAATTCGCTCATTTGTCTTTTTTTAGGGAATGTGGCACTCTGTACCAATTGCGCCCCCGCTGCCCTCTGCGAGAGACATTGCTCCTATGGACTTCCAGCAAGCTTTTGTCCACAAGTGCCTCTATCCCAGCCAGAGCTTTCTCGTGTCAGAGGGGTTCGCAGAGGAGGAGAGAGAAGATGAGGAGTAAGTATTGCATTTAATTAGTGCTTTGAGAGCTCACTTTGTTCAGAGTCGTCGTCGAGACTAAGGTTCGTACTCCTAGACGACCTCGTGAACCTCAACCGGACTATTTTGGTCATCTTCTTGGTCACCCTCTTTCTGCGGACGACGATGAGGATGAGGATGAGAAGAGCGACGATGATATCGATGCCGACCACTCTCAGGCAGAGGCTGATGTTGTCGATAATATCCCTGAAAAGCCTTGTGAGGAGTCTCCTGAAGAGCCCGAGTGTGTTCAAGAGGCACCGGAAGGCGAACCTGAAGCTGGTGACCCTGCTGTGGAGACTCCATCTGAGTCGGGCAAGGACGATGTTGTTTCTGATGACTCCACTGAAGACGCCGATGCTGATTACTTTGGGCATATAATGGGACATCCCATGGTTCACAATGGCAGTCAGCGTAAGAGCAAGACACCAAAGTCCAAGAAGGATATCGAGTCCAAGAAGGAAATCGAGTCGAAGACTCAAGAATCTGACTCTCAAGAGACCCAAGAATCTGTGCTTGGCTTGTTCCTAGGCGGTGTTGAAGTTTGCGACCGCGAAGAGAACATTGGGTAAGCAGGCTTAGGTGGTCTTTGAAACTCTGGTATTCATCTTCAGGAAATTCACTGCTCGCCCCGGAGAAGAGACAGCTTCAGCCGAGCCTCCCGTGAAACCAATCGAGGAGCCTGCAGTGGAAGCTGAAAAGACTCCGGAATGTGACGTTCTCGAGGAGGCTCCGGAGGTTGTGAACGAGCCCGAGTCTAGTGTCCCGGCCAAGGCTACCGAACCTACTGCACCGTCGCGCACCGAAGCAGCTGTGCCTGCTAAGCGGAACACTTCACCTCTTCCTGTTGAACAACCTTCTAGGGATCCTGAGGTCGTACAGCCTCGCTCTGTCCAAATTGAGGCTAAGGAGTAAGTCCGGTTGTTAAACTATCGCTCTTACCGTTGGCTTTCAGGTATGAAAAGGTCGCCAGGCCTCCAACGGAGTTGACGTCCTCAGGGCCGGCTAGACCTGCCGCCAAAAAGAAGTCTTTCTTTGCTGGTCTCTGCGGTAGTCGCAATCAGGACTAGATCCTCCTTCCAAGTTACAGGGACTGTGCTCTCAGTATCTCATCATGATGCATGCTAAACCGTGTACACTATACTGCGAATTAATACGAGTATCTAGGAGGCTGTCATACGCACTTGCTGTGGTGGTTTGCTTACGATGGTTCTTTCTGGAATCAGATGTGTCATTAAACGTCAACTATTTTTCATCACTTGCCTTGTTTATCCGCTACTGATCATATTAGTATAACGGCTACCGAAAACGAGGTTTATCATGTAACCTGGTAATGTTTGGTTTGTCAATTAGCAATTGGGATATTCCTCTTCTCTTTCCTTTTGCGTCAGGCGTACTTCACGTTTTCAGCCTTTCGGTAGACTTGGCTCTCTGGCTTCATTGTCTGTACCCGTTTTCTTCGTGCATCGCTCTCTTCCGGTTTCGGTCTTACTCTTTTGGAAGGAAATGTTGCGCTTCCTTGCATCATTGCATTTCAATTAGATAATTATTGTCGGACGCTACATTTTTTCTGACTACGTCTATGCTTCGTTTGCTGCTTTTACCTTCCAACCTCGAAGCCTTTGTAAGTAGGTACACTGTATATCTCAGGTCAATGGGGTTCAGAAGAGCTAGTGATTAACTGCGCAACGCTGCACACTCTTGTGTCTCGACGGTTTCGTGACAGTTTCGCTGTAGTCCAGAATGGCGTAGCGAAATCATTCCTAGCTCGTTCTGTGACATGATCGCAACCATTATTCTCTATTTACTCATTTCTTCCAGTAGCTTTGCTTTCTAGCTCTCTGAAACAATGGCCGTCAGCGTTGAAGCACCCAAGCAAATCAACGTAGATCAGCAGGCTGAGTCCTACAATGAAGCTAACGCCTTGAGTCCGATGGCCCAATATGGCGAAACCCCCATGGTGAGTGGTGATTAAATTATCTCAAAGTACTCTGTTTTATTTTAGGCGTTGTGGCAGTCTGTCCCTATTGCCCCGCCTCTTCCTTCTGGTGACAACATCGCTCCTCCCGATTTTACGGAGAATTTTGTCCAGAGGTGTCTGTACCCCAGCCAAACTTTTCTAGTTTCTGAGGGATTCGCACCTGAAGAATCAAAGTGGGTTACTGATCAGTGTAATTTTTCGGTGTATTTATTTATCTTGTTAACACTGTAGGCCCGAGGAGAAGTCGCCTGAGAAGTCCGAGTCACCCGAGAAGGAACCATCCCGTCCCCGCACCCCGAAGGCTCCTCGTGAACCTCAGCCTGACTACTTCGGTCACTTGCTTGGTCATCCGTTGAGCGTTGAGGAGGAAGAGGATAGCGAAGAGGGTAGCGTCAAGGATGAACCGAAGGACGAAGTTGAGGTCGTGGAGGACAACGAAGTCAAGGACGAGGAAAAGCCTGCTTCCCCTGGAAATGCTGATGATGAGGTGGCGGAGAAGAATGTGGTTGAAGAAACTGAGAGAACCCAGAAGGACGTCTCGGCCGAGTCTGGTGGAAAAGCTACCGAGGAGTCGCCCGCTGAAGTTGCTCAGAAGCCGGTTAATGACGATTCCGAAGTAGCTAAGAAAGAACCCTCCGAGCCAGAGGCTTCGGAAGATGGTGATGACGATGTCGACTACTTCGGCTACATCATGGGCCACCCGATGAATCGGGGAACTGGAAGCCGCAAGGTGAAGAAGGCTCGTACTCCGGTTCCAGAAGCTTCATCTCCGGCTAAGGAAGAACCAAAGAAGGAAGAAGAGTCCCAAGACTCTCAACCGTCCGTTCTCGGACTGTTTTTGGGTGGCGTCGAAGTGTGTGATCGAGAGGAGAATATTGGGTAGGTGGTTGGGTCTTTCTTCTGGTCGAGCTAATCGCTGTTTATTTCGTATTTTTAGTCAATTCACCTCCCGCGGCGACGAGCCTGTAGATGAAGCTGCTGACGAGAAGGTCGAGGAAGATGTTCCAGCTCCCGCTAAGGGCGAGCAAGCGCCAGTTGAGAAGTCTTGTGAAGAGGAAGGTCGCGAACAACCCCCAGCATTCACCAACGAAGAGGTTGCTGAGGTCGCTGAGCCCACTGAGACCAGTCCGGCTGATGTTCGAGTAGAAGAGGTAGCTCCCACCAAAGCTGACGAGCCTACTGAGAAGAAAGCCGAGGGCGAAGTCGAGGCAGCGGTGGAAAGAAAGTCAGATGATAAGGATCTGGAGAAGCCCGCTGAGAAATCAGAGGCCGCTGTGGGCGATAAGCAGTGAGTGTTTAGGAATTACCGTAGCGCAGCGTATGATTCTCTTCAGACCTGAGAAGAGAAGTAACGAGGTGATCGGAGCCTCTAACACTAGCAAGAAGCCGGCCAAGAAGAGCCGATCTTTCCTCGGTGGCTTATGCGGCAGCAAGACAATGGACTAGCTCCTTGTTCTTTTTTGTTCACCCGCTTCAGCGCTTCAGGAGGCTGTGACCTCGGACCGCTGCACGTATTTCGCAGTACAGTATCAATTAACTAGTGTGTGATGAGTATTCGTGAGTAGAGTAAAATGCTGAGTCAATTGGTTTGTGTTGAGTTGATTAGTGTCGAATGGCAGTTAGAGCTTTTTGAGTGATGTGTCGAGTGATCTATCATTGATAGACTACCAAGTGTGTACTAAGGCTAGACGATATTACGAAAAACTTGGCGGCGGAAGGTTGCTGCCAGTGTTGTAATATCTGCCGGCCATGAGCCCACTCAACTGCTGTTGAGTAGTCAATGCAGTTATTAAACTTGTAAGCAGTTGCAAACCTGCTGGAGTTCAGTGCAGATCTCATAAATTCATTTCTTCGCCAACATACGTAGGGAAACTCATGCATATAATGCAAGTTACGTATGTATTGTTGTACCCCTGACAACTGGTCTCTGCATCGGAATGAGCAGAGAACAACTTGCTGTCCATCACTGTAGGACACAACACTGATGAACTGGAAAATCGATAGCTTTGACAGAAAATACGCCCTATGAGGGCAAAATAATAAGGATGGACTCTGGCTCGAAATGTACCTCCAAGCACTTCGTGCTTTTCGAAACAAAAATATGCGCGACTACGAAGGCAACAAAACTAAAATTTTATTCGCTTTACGGTACTGTTCGATCCAGACCTCCCCATCCAAGTTGGACTAGGAAGGTTGGAGTCTTAGGTTGAACTATCCAACCTAACAAACCCACAGTGGCGTGTGAC